>CM039512.1:26732075-26763660 GCA_022432975.1 Begonia masoniana | reverse complement strand
CAACCTAACCTTTTTATCCTCCGTGTAGTTTTGATACTCGAGTTAAAAGATCGACTTTGCCTTTCCCATTCCAAATAGGCTTCGGGATCACTTTTCCCTTTGGAAGGCTGGGATGTAACCCGGATATCGCTAAGATCTCCATCCTCTCGGATCGTTCCTATCGTAGCTTTTTCCTTTCTATCATGGTTTTTCATCATGGTCATAGTAGTCGTTCAACTTGTGTCCACGAGGATGGGTCGTGACGGTATCTCCAAACGTTCCATCCTTCGATTAAGAGGCCTCTATTTATCTTGTATGGCCCTCATGAACATTTTTATTCAATCTCATTCTTCTCCCTCTCCTCTCCGCTCATGATTCCTAATTTTTTTTTTTAATAATAACCAAAAGATAATTGCAAATAAAATCTAAATAACTGAATTGAAATGCCAGAAATTTAAATGTCTGAATTGAAATGCGAAAATTTAAATGATGATTGAAATACAGCCATTTAATAACTGAATGAATGCAGAAATTTAAATGGACCGCCCCTCATCCCTCACGTGGTTACACGTTGTCAATGTCCTTCACTCGTGTTTCGCATCAAATTTTGGCTTTTATAATATAATTCACGATCTTGCTTTACACTCAATCTCTTCTTTAGGTTCTTAAGTTAGAACTCAATCAAGATGTATCCAATAAGTGCCCACGTGAAATTGCAAACTTTCAAACTTAAATCACAAACTTTCGAGAATAATTAAAGTCAAACCACTAAGGTTTTGCAAATCTATCTCCTGGATATAACGTTTTGAGAAGCTTGAATAGTTTCAGTTAAGAATCCAAGATAATAAGAAGTGAAGAAAAAGCATGACGTCTAAATGAATTAAACTTCTTAAAATAAT
This sequence comes from Begonia masoniana, assembly GCA_022432975.1. Taxonomy (NCBI): domain Eukaryota; kingdom Viridiplantae; phylum Streptophyta; class Magnoliopsida; order Cucurbitales; family Begoniaceae; genus Begonia; species Begonia masoniana. The sequence goes on along the minus strand of CM039512.1, from coordinate 26,762,782 downwards.
TTATTAATTTTATTTGTTTGAAAAACTAGATGAAGCGTAATTATTAAAATTATATAAAAGTGACATGACAGGAGGCCGATAAGTGCTCACAAACAAGGGCTCTGCTTTACTCAATATTAATACTGATGATTTTGTTTCTTTTGTAGGTAAGGACCTATTGGAGGAATTGCACCTAGGAAGCCAACTAAGGGCCATTGGATCACCCCCATCCACTTTTGACATGGGGATGCCACTTGGAAAACTCTAAGAAAACGGAGCACCAATGGACTAGCAGAAGCGGACTTTGTATTTCGGGGGACAAATGCATGTAATTTATTGATTGAGTTGGGCTTAACCATTAGTTTTTTCATCCAGGCGCTTGGGGGCTTCCTTGAGCATTTTTCATCAAAAAATACTCATTCTTATCTTTGGAAAAATCGGGCTGCCAAAGTTTGTGCAAAAAAAAAAAAAAAAAAGCAGGTGAAAAAGGTTTAATCACACATTTGGGTTTCTTCACAAAACGTTTTTGGAGCTGTTGTGTTTTTATTTTTTTTCATACGTTGGAGGCACCTTTTTCTTCTGCTGTAGTTCCTTTAGTTCGAAGATTATCATCTATTCACCCCGTGAAGTTGTTAGTGTAGATCTATGAGAGTCGACTAAAAGACATAATATACTTATCCCTTTATTTGCGGGTTTTATTTCTTTTCTTTTAGTTATTATTTCTTATCTTATTCTGTCATTACATTCTCAGCAAGTAGATATCTTCTAGAAATTCTAAACATAAGCTAACAAACTTAGTACGAAGCAACAAAACCCATTTTGGGCGATTCCATATTGTTGATTTGTGTTATTATTGTGTTGCTTTTTTATTCTATTTTTGTTCTAATTTAATCTGAGCTTATTCTGAAATATCTTGTGGTTGTCATTGTAAAAAAAAAATTTGGTGGTTTGATTAAGAAATTGAATCGGTCAATTTTGGGGCATTAAGTTGCATAAGGGTTTGTATAAATGCCCCATAAAAAAATTTAACTTTTGATCTTTGTGTAATCTGTTTAATGACTAATAAGACCTTATATTTGAGTATTGCATATAAATATGTCATCAAACTTATTGCCATGGCTATGTGATTTTTATGCATTAAAGTGAAATGCAAAAAAATTCTGCTTGTAGTCGAAGTGGATTCAATTTTACACTTGGAACAATCCATCAATTTTAATGGACCTCTGCTAATTTAAGTTTCATTGCATTGTGCTAAAGTTATATCACATAAGTAAATGCAAAAGTATTTAAATTGAAGGAATTAATCTATTTTGGTTGGCAAAAATCAAAACTAAAAACTGTATTTTTTTGATGATAAATAAAATTGTGGCAATTTGGGTTGAATGCACTAACATTTAGGCAGATCTTGCATTGAATATTGCTATAGTGACTTAGTGTAAAGGTTATAAGGACTAACTAATCATAAAATCACTAAATTTGAGAATATAATCATTAATTTAAGCATGCCTAGAAAGTGTTTTGTAATAAATGCATCAAGTAATTTATGCTTTGTTAAATTTTTTTTATTATTTCTAGTTAAGTTTGAATCTACGTTTTGATTAGGCATTCTAATATTTAATAGAGAATCATATTCCCTTTTCCTTTAAGTAACAACTTTATTATTTTTTAAAAAAATAAAATTAAATTAAATCAACCAATTTAAAAAAAACAAATTACCTCCAAAATGTCTAAGACTTAAAATGGTCACCTTTACTAATGAATATCTAAGACTTAAGTACCAAACTCTACCTAGGAGAAGAGAAAATACAAGAAGAAAAGACAATTTTAGAGAATCCTTTGATAAGAAGCGAATATGTGAGGCCGAGCCCTAGGACTCCCCAAAGTAGCCAGGAGGATGCAAGGTCTTTAATGATTCCCCCTTCTTTTGATGGGTGTTTCACACAGACTTAGAGTTTAGTGATTGTTGGCAAAAGTGGAGGAGTATTGAGAGGTGTGTTAATGGACAAAAAGAAAAGTCAACAACCTCTTTTTGCACGGATACGCTAAATGGTAGTGGGAGGAACCTTATAAGAGAGGGAGAAGGTTAGAATGTTGAATTATGAGTGTTTAAGTCTAAATAGATTTGATGATGATTTGTATGTTCGAAGGTAATTTGATTCTGTTAATCTATAAGAATAAGAGTTATACATATGAAATTATTGGTTGGAAATGCCCTTGGAAAGGGTATTTATTAGGTCTAACAAACTGTGGTTAAGTGTACAGGGCTAAATAGTAAAAAATGGCTGAAAACTTAGAGACAAAGTGCTTCATCTGCGGTGGAGTTTAAAGTAGACTCACAGATCGCTAAACACAAAAGCGGAGTCGTTCAAAGAGGAAACTCATCCTGATTGCTTACAACGATACTAAACGACAAAAAAGCTACAGATACCATTGGCGTTCAAAGTCTTTCAAAAGAATAACCTGCCGATAGCTAGACGAAAAATTTCTGAGATCTTTTCCGATGACAGTTCTGTTCTTAAAGTAATTATAACCGATGCACGGGTCAAGATTAATTAAACTACATCGACGAAGGACGGTTCAAATGATAAGTCGCATAATCCCGATGCGGTCAAGCATTTCAAAGACAGCATATCAGCGTTCTCAAGCATTTCAAAGGACAACTCATCTGGTTACAGATCTGCTGCTAGATTTAAAAACAAAATGACGCGAAGCTACAGTTTAATAGGCCATGGCATTAACTCGAGCCATTAAATGGCGACGAGCGAATAGCAAACTCCAGAAAAGCAACGGCTAGCTACTTGTAAAGATGGTGCTACAACGGTAAAAAATTCAGATTCGGATAAAGAGCATTGAAGTTCGTAGCGTTGAGACAGAGTATAAAAGACGAGAAGAAAGCTCGAAGAAAAGAACTTTTCGAAAATCATTTCTGAGGCCATAACGAGTTGAATTTTCATACTATTTTTTTTCATCCTCCTCTCGAATCCTAACTTGAGATTTAATTCGTGCGGGAGAGTCTTCTGTACTGAAAAGCTACAAAACTATTATTCTGTAAAAGGCAGTGGATGTCGCCCGTGAAGGAACAATCCAGTGTAAAGGCTGTAGATCGAGCCCGTGAAGTGCGATTGTTATCTCTGAGTGGAGAAGGAAAAGACTTCAGGGGGAACCTTGAAGCGTGGACGTAGGCAGTAGTTTGGACGGAATCACGTAAAAACTATGGTGTCAAAATTCTCTTACTCTCTCTTTACATTTATTAGGGTATATTGTTGGTGTTAGTTTTTAAAAAGGAATTAAAAGTCGATTCACCATCTCTAGAAACTCGATCCTACAATTGGTATCAGAGCAAGGTTAAATATTGTCTAAGATGTTATCTAGAACTTATTGTCATAGTTGTGACTTAGCTATATACTTTGATATAGCTAAAATGGCATTCAACACAAACTCTATCAAGTAGAAGGCCAGTCTACCACTAGACCCCCGTTCTTGGATGGTAATGAGATGTATACTGGAAAGTCTAGAATGAGGATATATGTTAAAGCTGTGGGACTATGAATTGGGAATACAAGAAGTGGTCCATCCATAGCTTTTAAAATAGAGAATGATGTTAGGATTCCCAAAGCATCACACGAACTAAATGATACAGACAAAAAGAACTTGAACTTAAATGCCAAGGCAATAAACACCATGTATTGTGCTCTAAATAGTGATGAATTTAATAGAGTAGAAGGGTGTGAGAGCACCCAAGAGATTTGGCGCCTATTAGAGGTCACACACGAGGGTACAAATCAGGTGAAAGAGAGTAAACTGAATATGCTTGTACACGAGTATGAGCTATTTTCAATGCCTAAAGATGAATCTGTCACTTCTATATTTACAAGATTTACTAACATAACCAATGGCCTAAAAGCTCTTGGTAAATCATATTCGTGTGAAGAACAGGTCAGGAAGATTCTTAGATGTCTTCCAAGGAGTTGGCAGCCGAAGGTGACTGCAATTCAGGAAGCAAAGGACCTCAAAGTCCTAAAGCTTGAAGAACTCATTGGATCTCTCATGACGCATGAGATCACAATGAGGACAAACGAAAAGGAGGACCTCAAGGAGAAAGAAGTCACAAAGAAAAAGGACATTGCTCTGAAAGCCTCCTCAAGCAAACATGAAGTGTCTGAGGAAGAAGAAGATGAAGATGATGAGGACGATGCTCTTATCACTAGGAGATTCAGCAAGTTCCTGCAAAGAAAGAGGATGCAAGGAAGGATATTTCCAAAGGGTGAAAAGTTACAAAGAGAAAAGGAAATCACTTGTTTTGAGTGTGGGAAGCCTGGTCACATGAAGACAGACTGTCCACAAGCGAAGAAAAATCCCAAGAAGTTTAAGAAGAAGGCTATGAAGGCCACTTGGGATGACAGTGAAGATGACACCTCTTCAGAAAAGGAAGAGATTGCCAACCTGTGCTTCATGGCACATGAAGATAAGGTCAGTTCTTCTTCCTCCAGTACCTTAAGTGATAGTGAGAGTGAAAATGATGATGGTGAGCTAATTGATTAGTTAAGCAATTTGGTATGCTTAAGACTAAATATAATTTGTTGAAAAAGGAAAATATTAGTCTGATTGAAAAGTATGCAAAAGAAGTTAACTCACTTGAAAAGGAAATTAGTGATCTGAAAAGTAAAAACGAAGATTTGAATAATATCATTCTGAACTTTACCAATGGCACCAAATTATTTAAGATGTTATTAGGTAGTCAGAGAGCAAATTTTGACAGAGCAGGTTTAGATTATGACAAGTCTAATAAAAAGAAGGCTTTTAAGAATTTCTTTGTTAAATCTACTGTTTGCCATGAGTGTAATGAAGTAGGACATAAATTCTTTGAGTGTCCTTTAAAATCAAACAATATCAAATCTGGCAGTAAACTACAATGGGTTCCTAAGGGGACCAGGCCTAACACTAGGACCCAAAAGATTTGGGTACCCAAGAAGACCAATTGATTATTGTTTTGCAGGTTGAGTGTTCTCCCTCAAAGAATCAGTGCTACATTGACAGTGGATGCTCAAGACATATGACGGAAGACTCAACCAAATTTGCCTTTATCAACAAAAAGAAAGGAAATGTCACTTTTGGTGGAAACCAAAAGGGGAGAATCGTTGGCATTGGCAATATAGGTAACAGCTCAAACCCCATTATAGAAAATGTGCTGTTAGTAGAAGGTTTAAAACATAACTTGCTTAGTATTAGTCAGTTGTGTGATAAAGGCTATAAGGTAACATTTAAATCAAATGCATGTGTGATCAAAGACATTTCAAATAACAACGTACTGTTTAAAGGCTATAGAAAAGAAAATGTCTATATTATTGATCTGAATAATATTGAACATGTTGATGAGAAATGCTTTGTTGTTAATTCTTCCAATGATAGTTGGATTTGGCATAGGAGATTAGGACACGTAGGGATGGATACCTTAGCTAAGATTACTAAGGATAATTTAGTCAGAAGGATCCCTGAGATATCCTTTGAGAAGGATAAGGTCTGTGAAGTCTGCCAAATGGGTAAGCAGATCAAAAGTTCCTTTGCATCGAAGAATGCAATCTCTACCTCCAAGCCTCTCCAACTTCTTCATATGGACCTCTTCGGTCCAGCTAATATAGCCAGCTTAGGAGATAAATTCTATGCTTTTGTCATTGTTGACGACTTCTCTAGATTTACTTGGGTGTTCTTTCTGAAGTCAAAGGATGAGACCTTTGATACCTTCTCTAGTTTTAGGAAAAGAGTTCAAAATGAAAAGGAACTCACCATTGTTGCTATTCGTAGTGATCATGGTGGAGAATTTGAAAATGAGAGATTTGAACTCTTGTGTCTCAAATATGGAATGGAGCACAACTTTTCCTCCCCTAGAACCCCTCAGCAAAATGGCGTTGTTGAGAGGAAGAATAGGTCTCTTCAAGAGCTAGCCCGAACTATGCTTAATGAAAATTCCCTTCCAAAATATTTCTGTGTTGAAGCTGTTTCAACAGCTTGTTATGTGCTTAATCGGGTTTCTATAAAACCTATTCTTGAGAAAACTCCCTATGAGCTTTGGAATGGCAAAACCCCTTCTGTCAAATATTTTAGAGCCTTTCGTTGTAAGTGCTTCATTCTGAACACTAAGGATAACTTAGGAAAATTCGATTCCAAATCTGATCTTGGAATTTTTCTGGGTTATTCTATTTCCAGTAAAGCATATAGGGTGTTCAATAGGAGAACCCTAGTTGTAGAGGAATCTGTACATGTCAATTTTGATGAGTCCCCTCAACTCACAATCAATGTAGATGAGAATGACTCTTTAGAAAAACATCTGGATTCTCTTTCCTTAGACAAACCTACTAATCACCATCAAGGTGATAAATCTTTAGATCCTTCCTCAAGTTCTCTAGATATTGTTCCTGTCAAGGATGAAATTTCTGCTCTACCTAGGGATTGGAAATATGTCAAAGATCATCTTTTAGATGAAGTCTTAGATGATTCTTCCTTAGGTGTAAAGACTAGATCCTCTCTTAGGAACCTCTGTGCCAATGTGACATTTATTTCTCAAGTAGTGCCTAAGAAATTTGAAGAGGCCGAGAATGATGAAAATTGGATTATAGCTATGCACAAAGAATTAAACCAATTTGAAAGGAGCAAGGTATGAGAACTTGTTACACGGCCTAAGGATCATCCCATTATTGGAACAAAATGGGTTTACAAGAATAAATTGGGTGAAAATGGGATTGTTGTAAGAAATAAGACTAGACTAGTTGCTAAGGGATATTCTCAAGAAGAATGTATTGATTTTGAGGAATCCTTTGTCCCTGTAGCTAGACTAGAGTCAATCAGAATGCTCTTAGCTTTTGACTGCTACAAGAACTTCACACTCTTTCAAATGGATGTAAAGAGTGCATTCTTAAATGGTTACATCACAGAAGAAGTTTATGCTGAGCAACCCTTAGGTTTTGAAGCCTTCGATAAATCTGACCATGTATACAAACTAAGGAAAGCTCTTTATGCTCTTAAGCAGGCTCCTAGAGCTTGGTATGATAGATTGAAGAATTTCCTTGAGGAAAGAAATTTGAAAAAGGGTAACACCGATTCAACTCTGCAAAAGGATGAGAATATTTTGTTAGTTCAAATCTATGTCGATGACATTATTTTTGGATCAACTAATGTCACTATGTGTAATAAATTTTCCTCCCTCATGCAAAGTGAATTTGAAATGAGTATGATGGAGGAGTTAAAATTCTTCTTAGGATTCCAGATCAGTCAATCTCCTGATGGCATTTTCTTCTGTAAAGAAAAATACATTAAGGAGCTCCTAAAGAAATTTGGTCTTGAATCTGTTAAATCCTCTAGAACTCTCATGAGTACCACAACCAAATTGGACAAAGATGAAAATGGAATAAATATGGATATTAAAAATATCGTGGTATGATTGGTTCATTGTTATATCTGACTGCAAGTAGTCCAGATATTCTCTTTAGTGTATGTCTATGTGCTAGATTCCAAGTTGCTCCTAAATAGTCTCATTTATCAGCTGTCAAAAGAATTTTCAAATATATTAGTGGGACTTATGATTTAGGATTATGGTATCCGAATGGCACCTCTTTTGATCTGGTTGGATACTCTGATTCTGATTATGCTGGAAGTCTAGTTAATAGGAAAAGTACCAGTGGCACTTGTTAGTTCTTAGGAGAGTCTCTAGTGTCTTAGTACTCTGAGAAACAGAATTATGTTGCATTATCAACTGTTGAGAGTGAATATATTGTTGCTGGCAGTTGTTGTGCACAAATGTTATGGATGAAGCAAACTCTTGAAGATTATAATCTTTTCTATGATAGGATTCCTATTCGGTGTGACAACACTAGTGCCATTAACATTTCCAAAAATCCGATCCAACATTCTAGAACTAAGCATATAGAAGTCAGATATCACTTTATAAGAGATCATGTTCAAAAAGGTGATATTTCCTTAGAATTTGTTAATTATGTTGATCAATTAGCTGACATCTTTACCAAGCCTTTGGATGAAAAGACGTTCAATAATATTATAATAAGGCTAGGTCTCATTCGGATTGAGAAAATCTAAGATTCTTCTTCTGTTGATAAATTTTGAGTGATAGAGAAGTTTGATCTCTGTTGGCATCGAAAGATATATTCTTCGTCTACTGATAGGCATCGGAAGATATATTTTTCAATCTGCCGACACGTGTCATCCATTGAACGATATCCATTTTTCAAATATATATTCTTATCGGGCGAAACCCTCAAGCATTTAAAACTTGTTTGTTTGAGACGCTTCATCTTTCGTGCCCTTTCAAAGGCCTCTGCCCTACCAGTCATCCCTTCACTTCCTAAATTTCTCCTCTCTCGAGTTTCACTCTCTTGTCGATCAAATGGCTTCATCATCCCGTGCTGTTCCGAAACCGGCCAAAAAGAAGGCTAAAATTTCAGTCCGTCAGTCACGAGAGCTTCCTCGTGCAACTCATTGGCCATCGTTATATTTTCACGATCAGGCTGCTGAAGCCAGGTATCACGACGATTTCAAATATAAATCCTTGATTCCCAGTAGAGGTATTATCCCTGATGATTTAGTTGGATTAGATATTGTTGAACCTTTGCAAACTCTTGGATTACTGGGATTATTTGACGTCGAATCTTTCTATTATCCTGAGGCTATCAAAATGTTTTATGAAAACCTTAGCTTTCCCTCGGATATCTCTACTCTTTCAAGCTATGTGTATGGAAAGCACATAACTATTACCTCCCAAACCATCAATGCCCTTACGGGGAGTCCTCACCTAGATAGTCTTCCCAAATTTTATGGATCAGGACTTGAGTCCCCTTTTCTTAACTTTCCTGCGGGCCATCAATTTTTGAAGGCTATTGCTTTGGACCCGAATGTCATCCCTGATATCTTAAAGAGCAAGCATCTCAACATCAAGGCTCGGCTCTTACACCAGATGATCGGGTATAATATCATTCCTAAGGGTGGTCACCACGATGAAGTAAGTGGTATGGATTTGTTTGTCCTGTTTGCCCTTTATCAAAAGACCCTCTTTGATATGGGCTTCATTGTTTTACGGAGGATGGTACAAAGTGTCTCCTCCAGGGCTTCTTCCCTTTCGTATAATCTCCTACTCATGCGACTCTTTGAGCAGTTTGAAGTAGAATTTCATGAGGAAGATGATCCCTTTCGATTGCAACCTTCCAGTTATTACTCTACCACCACTCTGAATCGTATGGGAATCAAGAAGACTAGGAAAGGGGATTTTGTTTTGGATGCAACTAAGAGGAAGGCTACTAACGCAGCATCTGTAAGACTTGGGAAAAGGAAGCTTATCCTGCCTGAGGAGTCTGTTCAAGAAGGCGGGGATGACTCTGAGATTCCTTCCTTTTATAATTCGCCTTCCACCTCTCAGGTGTCTCGCTTCCAATCTCCTCATCCGGTTCCCAGACTCCCTGTCCTCTCCTCTCAAGCACTTTCTTTTCAGGCACTCTGTAATACCCGGCTTGTACGGAATATTAATATTATATTATGTGATGGTATTTTTGTAAATATGTCAAATCAAGCTCGTTTTACGAAAAGAAAGCGTCATTAGAATCCTAATTATTAATATGGATTTTAAGAAATTTACAGGATTTTTCGGAGTATTAATGCTATATTTCGAGTAATTACGCTTCTCGTAATATAAAGGAAGTTTTAGTAAAAATAGTAAATGAGGTCCGATTTTCGAACGGACAATTTTAATAAATCCCAAATAATAAGTTGGACTTATTGGCGAAATAAGAAGATTTGGTGAAAACGAATAGTTAGCCAATTAACGAGACGAATGACGAAACAAATAGAATTAAGTGCGAAGGGCAAAATGGTAATTTGCAAAGTAAATTTTTAATTAAAACCATTCTTCTCCTTCTTCCTTAGCCATTTCACGCCAGAAGCTCTCCCTTGCTCAATTTCCTCTCTGCCCGTCGCCATTCCTCAACGTTCCGACCTCCGTTTCTCTTCCGATCGTCTCGTTTTCTTCACGTTTTCTCCTCCAATCGACGTTCTAGGTATGAATCTATAGTTTTAGAGCGTTAGTTTTCGATTTTTTAGAAAGTTAAACAATTAGGGTTTTATTAGAAATCGAGATTTAGGGTTCAAAATTTATAGATTTGCCGTGTTTAAGGATTTAAAGGATGTATTGAACGTTATTGGACGAAAGTAAATTGATTTGTGAAAAGTTAAAATTTGAGAATTTTTGGGTTTTTAGGAAAACTCGTAAATTAGGATTTGAGGTGCCGAGCGCGTAATTGCAAGATGAAATAGCTCGATGAATTGAATTAAAGCTTTAGGGAATTTCTTTAGTTAAGGTTTTGTCAATTTGGACATTTAGAAGCTTAAACTCGTTTTAACGTCGACCGTTATGTTTTGCCTCAGACAAAGAACGCTCGTGGACGGAGCTTGAGCTGCAACGGACACGAGGTAAGTTCTCGTGATCTTCTCTGGCCGATTGGCCTACACCGTACGTCGAAGTCGTCTCGAGGAGTTTCGGAGATGTATATGTTTAAATTGTTTTGGTTGGGTAGTTAGGATTAGTCCTGTATAGGTTATGCTTTTAATTGCTTTATTGTCTCGATGGTACAAATCATGTATGTTTACTTTATGTCATATTGAACTGCTCACGCAACACGAGTTTTATAAAGCATGAAAATGAATTTTTGCACGATGTTTTAAAGAAAATGGCGATGTGGCCTGGAGAGGGGCTATTGATCTATTGTGTAGATCGACTTTCGGGTCTGTCACAATACCACATCTAACACGTACTCATATAGTTACAGGTCACACGAGATGGGGCTCAGGCACGGCTGTACGTGTTGTAAGCGTGTACCCCCACTCTAGCTGGAAAGAGTAGTCCAACCGCTGGATGTGCTCTCTTCGGTTAGTGGGAAGAGATCTCGGTGACACCCACAGAGTAAAGTAAAGTAAAGAAAATGATGCATGATTTATGAATTCATATGCACAGCATACATTTACATTTACGAGAGTTTACTGAGATTTTTATCTCATAGCGTGTCTGTATGGTGTAGGTGACTTCGACATAGGTGAGGATGAGATCCCTCCACCTAAGGAGTGATGTAGTTGACGAAGGATGATTGCGGGAGTGTGCTGGCACAGTCGAGGCGTATTTTGACCCGTGGGACTCATGGTTAGGTGTTTTGATGTTTTTGGGAATTGTCGGGCTGAAATGAATAATTGTACAGATAGAAACATTTTAGGGTGTTTGGTTCTGTATAGTCGATAGGTTTATGTTTTGATGTTTTAAAATGTTTTGGAAACTGATTTGATAACACCGTTTGGGTGATTTCAAAAACAGGTGGATTTGTTTAGGTTTTAAACATATCCACGCAGTTCGTTTTCAGAGAACTGTACTTCATTTTAAATACTTTTGAGTCGGTTTTGGATGAGGTTACGAGAGTGTATGAATGTTGGGTTTCGATTGGGTTTAAGTCTTTATGATGACTGTTGTGGTTGATAGTAATGAACTGTGAAGAAAATAAAGAGTTGTGTGGAGTGTGTAGTTGGCGTAGGAGAAAAGGAAAAGAAGGATCGTCGCTCTCTGGAGAAATCCAAAGAGCGTGGCGATCAATGGCCACAAATTGTGGCGACTGATCGCCACTAGCGATTTGCAACAGGCGAACATTCGCCTGTTGAAATCGCCGAAGGGCGATTGATCGCCCCTTCATGGGCAATCAATCGCGTCTGTATATTGGGAGGAAAATCCCTTTTTGTCCCTTCCCTTGGCCTATTATATTTTGATTTATTTATTTAAATTGTTTTAAATTGTTTTTAATTTCAATTGTTTTAGTATTTAAACGACTTACTAAACGAATTTTGATTCCGATTTAAAAGGTTTTAATTCCGCTCACATGTACGAGATTTACTTAGGATATAAAAAAAAATAGTACGGGAATATCGGGTACGGTTTAGGGTCGTCACACACTCTCTGCTCCATCCAATATGCCTTCTCCATTTCCAGAAAATTCTACTTCTCCTCCACCTTCTATTGTATTACCTTCGTTGCCTGCTCCAGCTTCTATACCTCCAAGTCCAAATGCTCCTCCAAGTCCACATGTTCCTCCAGTCCAAACAACTCTTCAAGTACAAGTCTCCTCCCCACTCCTGTCCAATGCTCCTGTCACTCCACGAACTTATCAGAGGAGATTTTCAATGACTGAGGATCAGTACATTGATTTGAAGTCCTGCATTGAGAGCCTAGGGATAGCTCTCAGCTCTCTTAAGACCCAGCTGGATGCATCTATCGATGAAAAGCTCAACCTGATTAAATCGGCCCTGAGCACGGATCTGGATGTGTCTCTCAATGCAAAGTTCAAACAGACAAAACTGCACTTGAGTAGGGATATTGATTCTGTCCAAGATCAGCTGTCTCATAAATTAGATCGACATAAGGACATTTTCACAAGGGATCTTCGGTCTTTCCAGTCTGATGTTGAAGCTCTTCGGCTAGCACCATATAGCCCTCTGTGTTTCCCAGAGAAATGCTCTGAAAACCTCCTCCCTCCCATCATGAGACCTGAGGTTGGTGAAGTTGCTCGCCTCATGCCTATGGATCTTTAGGAGGCAGAACTGCAATTCCCTCCTACTATTGCTCCTCCTGTCCGTGAGCCTTCACCTGTTCCAGCCAGTCCAATGGATGTCTCTTCTGTTGGACCACCTGTCGAGCCACCATCCTCTGCTCCTCTCCTAGAGCCACCTACCAGTATGGACTTGGTAGTCTCTCCAGAAGCATCTCCACCTCCTCCTTCATGTCTAGACCTGGTGGTCTATCAAGTCCCACTTCCTCTCGATCCTGCTTCACTTCAAGCACTCGTGGATGCTTATTTCTCCCCGAACCTTGAAGTGCCTTCCTGGCTTATCCATGCTTTTTGGCAGCAGTTTTTAGATTTCTTTAAATAGGCGATATTTTTTTAATTTTACTGACATTCTAATGTTGTGTATTTGACAATCTTTCCCTGAATTGTGTTGAATGTATTGCTTCTTCTGTCTTTCTGCTCAATTTTGATAATGTCAATGGGGGAGAAAGTATTTGATTTATGCTGATATGAGAAATTAGATTTGTTTTGGTTGAAATCTGGTTGTGATTTGAAATTGGATAGAATGCATTTACTGTGGGGGAGCTAGGTTTGTGGGGGAGCGTTATCTAATCAAATTTATAGATTATCATCATGAGTCAAAAATGGGGAGATTGTTGACTTATTGAGTGTTTAAGTTTACATATGTTTTTGATGATGTATTTATATGTTAAGAAATGTAATTTGATTATGTTTAATATTTGAGAATAATGAATTATGCATATGAGTTTAATCTGTTGAAAATGCCCTTAAAAAGGGTATTTTGGTTGTCTAACAAATGTGGTTAAGTGTACAGGGCTGAATAGTAAAATAGGGCTGAAAACTTAGAGAAAAAGTTCTTCATCTGCCGGTGATTTTTAAAGTATACTCGCACCGATCGCTAAACGACAAAAGTGGAGTCGTTCAAAGAGAAAATCATCTGATTGCTCACATTGATCGGTAAACAACAAAAGCAGAGTCGTTTAAAGAGAAAATCATCTGATTGCTCACACCGATCGCTAAACGACAAAAGCGGAGTCGTTTAAAGAGAAAATCATCCAATTGCTTACACCGACTACTAAACGAAAAAAAAAAAAGCTACAGATACCGTTGGCGTCTCAAAGTCTTCCAAAGAATAACTCTGCCGATAGCTAGACGACAAATTTCTGAAGTCTTCTTCCGATGGCGGTTCTGCTTCTTAAAGTAACATATACCGATGGCGGTTCAAGATTCATAAAGCTACATCAACCGAAGACGGTTCAAATTTATAAGTCGCATCATCCGACAGCGGTTCAAGTTTTTAAAGTCATATCATCTGATGGCAGTTCAAGCATTTCAAAGACAACATCATCCGGTGTACAGTATCTTCTGCCAGATTTAAAAACAAAATGTCGCGAAGCTACAGTTTGTCGTACATGGCCTTAACTCCAGAGCATTAATGGCGACGAGCGAATAGCAACTCCAGAAAGCAACGGCTAGCTACTTTGTACGGATGGTGCTCCAACGGTAATAAAATTTCCATATTCGGATAAGGAGCATTGAAGTTCATTAGCCGTTTGTAGACAGAGTATTTAAGAGAAGAAGATAGCTCGAAGAAACAACTTTTGTGAATTTCATTTCTGAGCCCTAATGAGCGAAATTTTTGAATACTCTGTATTTTCTACACCTCTCGATTCTGTAACTTGAGATTTTTATCTTTGAGAGAGTGTAGGTTGTGCAAACATTTTACAAACTTAAAAGTCTGTAAAAAGTAGTGGATTGTCGCCCGTGAAGAACAATCCAGATCTGTGTAAGGCTGTGGATCAACGCCCGAAAAGTTCGATCGTGTTTTCTCGTGAGGAGAAGGTTAAGAATCTTCAAGGGGGAGCCTTGGAGCGTTGACGTAGGTAAGTTTAGCCGAACCACGTTAAAAATCCTGGTGTTAATTTCTCTCTCTCACACTCTATTTTATTTGGTTGTTATTGTTAACTTAGAAGTTTAAGACAAGAGAGAAATCATTTAGATTAATTAATTAAGTTTAAAAGTCTAATTCACTCCCCTCTTAGACAATCTCGATCCTACAGTTCAATCCAAAGTTGTAAGGTAGTAGATCGACGCCTGTGAATTTCGATCAAGAAATCTCGTTGAGGAGAAGATAAGGATCTTCAAGGGGGAAACCTTGAAGCGTGGACGTATGTAGCACCCGGTTTCAATATAAATCAAAATAAGTTATCAAACGGTGGTATATAATTTTATGGTTAAAATTGAGGGAAATGTTGGTTAGGATATTAACTGATTAGGCAGGGGCAAGATGGTAATTGCGAATTTATATTGTGGATAACGTATTTAAGGAAAGGTTTAGTGAGGTTTAGCCGCCACTATTTTATTACCCTTACCTCTCAGCTCGGCGGACATCCTCTACGCGATTCCCCTCCGATTTTCCCCAATCAAGGTGAGTTTTGATTAAATTACTTGCCGTTCTAGTGCTTAGGTAGCTGAAGGATTGCAATGTATGTATTTTCGAAAGGCTGCGAGTGAGAGAGTTGGGTTTGGGGTTTAGTGATGTATCGGGAATGTTCAATCAGTAGAGTCCCAAACCGGCTTCCTTAGACTTCAGGGTAGTTAGACAAAGTCTAGTGGAGATCTAATCTATAATTTGTCGATGGTTCTAGGTGAGCAGGTTTCTGGAGTAGCTTATAGCCGAGCGGTTTCCAGGAGACCAGGTAAGTGAAGTATTGTATGTGCCTTCGGGCCTACATCACAAAACAATAGGTGTATGCATGTTTGAGTATCTTCTTGTGTGTTATGCATCATGTTTTGAAAGAATACGAAAATGAACTTTCATTTAATATTATGGGAAAGCGAGTACAGATTGAACTGCATTGACGGTTAAGGGAACTAATCCATCCCTTAACTGATTATGAGGATTTATGACATTGGGAGAACTGATCCTACTCCCAAGGGAATTGAGGGATCCGAACAGCTATTAAGGGACCTCATCCACCCCTTAACTAATGAAGAGGATGTAGACATTGGGAGAGTTGATCCCACTCCCAAGGGAATCATGGGATCTGATCAGTAAACAAACGATGTGCAACTGAGATGAGAAAGTAGAAACTGCATATTTAGGTTTCATGTTTCAGCTTGTCATTGCATTATTGCTTTATTTACTTAGCATTAGGCTAATAGATGAGTTTTGTGATGTAGGTGTTGAGGATACTGCAGGTGAATTTCCTGAGTGTACAGATGATTAGAAGTGGTTGGAGGAGTACATCCACGTCTCGGCTTGGTAAACTGATGAGGCGGGTTAACTGGTGTCAGCAGTGGTTGAGGTTTAGTTGATAATGATTTAGTTTGAGTTTGTCGAGTTTTTATGACAGTAGAGATATTTTACATATAGTATTTCGAATACGTTTTGAGGTTTACTGATACTGGTAATTTGTTAAGTTTTAATTGTTGTTTTCACTGGATTTCGAGCGATGCGAAGATTTGGATTGTTTTCTGTATGGCCTTAATGAAATAGACAAGTCTTTACTACAGTTATGTGGTTCTGGTATAGGTTATAAGAAGTTGAAATGTTGCTCTGTTTTCTATCGGAAGAGGGTACTCATCCGGCTGACGTCACCGGTGGATGTCTTTGTTAGACTGACCGGATGACAAAACTTATATTTTGTCGTTTAGTGACCGGATGACAAAACTTATATTTTGTCGTTTAGTGACCGGTTGACAAAACTTATATTTTGTCGTTTAGTGACCGGTTGACAAAACTTATATTTTATCGTTTAGTGACCGGATGACAAAACTTATGTTTTGTCGTTTAGCGACCGGTGGATGTCCTCAAATAGTTTTCCCTTTTGTTGACTTTGCTTAGCGGTCGATGAAATTGACTTTTGAAATTTTTAAACTATCTTTACGAATTAGATCTTTGCTTCTCAACTGATTGCTTCTTAATATTCCCAACGACTATATTAACATGGTTTTTGATTAATTTACTTATGTTTAAACGATTTCCGCTGCAAGTTTTCATGTTTTGTCAAATTTAAAATTTTGAATTTTTAACGAAGTTTTAAATTTGGCCCAAGTTTTCTTAGTAATATTCGGGTTTAAGTGTGACAAACCGGGTTCAGAGAACACGGGGCGTTACAACGTAGGCAAGGTTGGCCGAACCACGTAAAAATATCGGTGTCAATCTCTTTCTCTTACTCTTACTTTTATGTGTTTGTTAGTAATTACACACGAAGAGAAAATATATGATAAAACTAAGTTGCATTGTTAAAAAAGATTAGGTCAAGAAATTTCTAATTCACTCCCCCTATTAGACAATCACGATCCTACACACAACACCCACTATTATCCATTTAATCCTCAAAATAACAAGTAATGGAGAGGAGAAAACCAAATTTTCGTGCATCACCATTTGAGTTTAACAATCATCAACGAATCCAACAAAATCTCCACTATATACTCATAAAGATGAACTTCTTCATAAACTTAACTTAAATTCAACTTACCTTGAGATTTATCTTGCAAAGAGGAAGCTTTTGAGGGAAGGGAAAGGCGAAAATGGAGGAGGGCTTCTTTTCTGGAGAAAAAGCTTCACGTGAAGGAGAAGCTTCAAATGATAACTTTTCTTTCACTCAACTTTTGCTTTTTACCTACCCCCTTTCATCCTAACCATTAGTTAGGTTAACTAAATTAAATAGGAATCCATTTGGTTCTTTTTTTTTCATTTAAACGCCAAAAGCCATCCAACTACTTCTCATTTTCATTTATTTTGTTTCCCTTCCTTTTTATACTTAAATTCATTGACTTTTCAACTTTGTACACTCATTCCTTCTTTCCTCTAATCTATCTTTTCTACTTAAAAAATCCCCAAATCCATTATAATTGTAACAACCAGCACCTTGGTCAGGTATTTTTCTCGCAATTAATTATGGTGTGACTTATGTAATAAAGGGATTATAAATGAAAGTAGGTTTAGTGGCAGAATTGTAATTAAATTAGTTTTATTTGGTATAACTAGAAATTGGAAAGTCTAAAACCTCATTTAAACCTTCTTGTAGCCGACATTTCCCTCTGGCGATTTCCTCCTTCAGCAACCAATTTCTCCTCCTCCTTCTTCGACGATTCAAAGCTCAGGTAAGGTTTATGTGATTCACTCATTAAGCTTTCGATTAAGGATGATTACTAATTAGTGTTTACGGACATAGAATCGAACAATGTTTGAATAATGACAGTATTTCTAGTATTCTGTAATGGCATTGGTATAGAATCCTGGACGTTGTTGATGTTTTAGTTTGAGAGTCTGAAATCTATATGAATCTGGTGGTTTAGGCGGCAATGCCATTAATGTTTTGAAAGTTAAGCTCTGTACACTAGGTGCTCGGCAAAATGCCTTAGAGGTTTAAGCTAGAATCTAGGATGATTTCTTTAGCTAAGATTTTACCAGCTCTGAGTTTAGATTATTCAGGATATATTTAACATTGAAGCATGAAATGTATTAGGTGGAGAAGGACTCAAGTGAAGGCACGATATAGCTAAGGAGTCCAGGTAAGTGAGTGTGTTAAGATTTCTGGCTATTAGGGCCCTACATCACGAGAGTATTAGGAAACCTGTTTCAATGTTGCTTGATGATTTATGGATAGCTGAATTTATGTTATGTGATGTTCTATTAGAGTTTATGAAGTCGTCTGTTCTGGTACGATTCTTTCCACTGTCTGATAGTTTAAGTGCATTCATGTTCCTGCACCATGACTCGTTTTCCAAGAACACGAAAATGTCTTATATACATGCTTCCTTTTATGAATGAGATAAGAATATGAAAAGAACAAGAACAAGTAAACGATAATATATATATATGTCACTGTCCAGAAATGGACCAAGAACTCTGTCTGAGAGGACCATGTACATGCACATAAATTAATGATGAACAAGAGTATGATTCCCATGGTATGATCAAGAACACGAATAAGAACATGACTTCCCTAACCTGAATAAAGAATGTGAACACAATTTCTACTTAGTATGCATTTACGAGCATTCATGTATATGTTGCACTCCTTACTAAGCATTAGGCTTATAGTTTAACCCTTATGATGTAGGTGACGAATTTGAAGGTAAGGACCTCAAACCTAATGAAGAGGTCTAAGTCGGGTTGCTGGAAGGTGCTCACGGCTAGATTTTTATGGCTGGGAAGCGATTTTGACCGCGGGATGTTGCTCCTAGTATATTTTAATAAGGTTATGATACTGAAGTATAAGTAAAATAGGTCTTCTTATGATAATGAATGCTGGGGTTGTCTGGTACAATGTTATGTTTTAAAGATCGCTTTTAAGATAAATGGTTTTCATCTGTTTTATTTTAAAGTCTTCCGCTACGCGTATTCTGGTCGAGTTTATGATTTTTGTTACATGAGTTTATGGGAATGAAGTTTGAGGTTCCTAGAAGTTAAGAATTATTTGGATTGGAGTAGGAGTACTATAGATGTTGACCGGTGGATGTTAAGTGTTATTGTTGATCGGTGCATATTGGATGTTTGAGTCATCCGGCTGACGTCACCGGTGGATGTTGAATGTTACTATTCACCGGTGGATGTTGAGTGTTATTGTTGATCGGTGGATGTGTTCTGTGGATATGAGCGGTGGAAGTGAGTGGGGAATGTGAGAGATGGATGTCGTTTGCCGAGTTAATGAAGTCACGTGGGTAACACGTGGTCTGAGCGGTGGATATGTTTTGTAAATGTGAGCGGTAGAAGTGAGAGGTGGATGTGCTTTGTGAATGTGAGAGGTGGATATGTTTTGTGAATGTGAGCGGTAGAAGTGAGCGATGGATGTGCTTTGTGAATGAGAGCGGTGGATGTCATCTGTCGAGTTAATGAAGTCACGTGGGTATCACGTGGTCTGAGTGGTGGATGTGTTTTGGTGAATGTGAGCGGCAGAAGTGAGTGGTGGATGTGAGCGGTAGATGTCGTCTGCCGAATTAATAAAGTCACGTGGGTAACACGTGGTTTGTGGACGATAAGCTTAAATAAGTCTATGGGTTGAGTTCAGTGGGTTTAAGATTTTAGTCGATGATGTTTAAATTATATGTCCGCGAGTTTTCGAAAATTATATATATAACCTTAAATGATTTTTGATCCAAATCTAGGATTTATGGTGTCAAGAGAGAAAAAAAAAAAGTTTTATATCATGGAATGAAACTAAAAAGTAAATGTACGTCAAGGCAATACTCGTGGCGGCCCTGACTGGGTTGGGGTTGTTACAATAATAGTCTAATGTATTGAGTGGTGACCGTAGTATTCTTGGTGCTTTTCAGTACTGCACAATCACGAGGCCGGATATATCATTTGTTGTCAACAAACTCTGTTAATTCATGCATGCACTAATGGATCTTCATATGCAAGCTGTCAAGCGAGTTCTCAGATGCTTAAAGGACACTGCTCACTTGAGACTTCATCTTCAACACAATTCAGATCATGCTATATTTGGCTACACCGATGCTGATTGGGCATCATGCCCTGATGATCGTCATAGCACAAGCGGGTATTGTATATTTCTCGATCACAATTTAATTTCATAGTCATCCTCAAAACAACGAGTTGTCTCTCGATCAAGTACCGAGTCAGAATATCGTGCTCTAGCAAATGGAGCTGCTGAAATACTCTGGATTCAATCCTTACTCACAGAGCTACGCCTCTCTCCACAGTCATCTCCTACTTTATACTGTGATAATATCAGTACTCTTAGCTTTGCGTCAACCTTGTTCTTCATGCTCGGTCCAAGCATATGAAAATTGATCAACATTTTGTCCAAGAAAAGGTAAAAAATGGATTTTGGAGTCTTGCCTACGCACCATCTATAGATCAACTTGCCGACTGCTTAACAAAATTATTGGTGGCTACACGCTTTCAAGAGCTTTGCACCAAACTCACGGTTCTTCAAACCATTGAACTGAGCTCAGGATGATCTCTATTTGTAGTCTCTTTTACGATTTTTGCGTGTTTCATTTTACGTATTTTGTCTGTCTTCTACAATCAGCTTCAGCCTGAAAGGCCACTTAACAATGTTTATGTTTACAGAAGAATTGAATACAATCTTTAATTATCTTTTTCTTCTCTCATTCCTTCCTCTTTGTACCCTTCTAACAAAGATCTTAGTAAAATAGTCACAGGTGGTCCCCTAATTCTCAGAGAACAAGTTTCATAAAATTATGAATTTTATGTTAAAATATAAGAAAAAACTATACATTTCTCTTTATTATCTATTGTTACAAAAAATACCCCAATACCAATTTGATTATTATAAATCGAGAAAAGCTCATATTTTATCTACCTGGCAGATAATTAATCCGTAATATGTTCGTTAAAAAATATCATTAGTAGTTACGGCACGTGAGTAAAAGACAAGAAACATGATAAAATATTAATAATTAAAAGGGAAAAGTACCATTTAGACCCCAACGTATGGGGTCAGTGGCCATTTGGTACCTAACGTTTTTTTTATACCCAATCAAACCCTAGCGTATAAAACGTTTGCAATTTAAACCCTACCGTCAATTTTTCAGTTAAATTTAACATATTCTGTTAATGCAACTGTGTGTTGGCATTATATTTTTGGCAAACTATTAATTTTTTGGTAAGTTATTGTTTTGAAATTATATTCTTTTGGAATATATATTAATCTGTCCTTCTATTTTGGAGAATATATTTGGCAGAATATTTCGTCAATTCAAATAAGATTTATGGAAAAAGGAATCGTAACAAACATGGATTATATTCCTAATTATTTGGGATACTTTACTAAAGTGTCATTGGAAGTGTCTCTGCGGCAAATCTGTAAGGTAGAGTTTTTCGGATCCTTAGGCGGACTTCGTGGGAAAGGATATTTTGAATGTATAGACTGTTTCGAGAAGATATTGGTGAGAGAAACAGAACTGCACCTTGCACTTGATATAAAAGACTTTTCTTTTTATGTTGAAAGGTGTCGACGCCATTATTCTTGAGTGTGGAATTTCTCTATTCATCTGGACGTCTTTATTTCTTCAACCACGTTTCTGTGTGGTGTATGTGATTATTGATTCGGTCTTGTCAAAGACTGGTTTGTTGAAGCCTGTTCTGGGTGATCCTATCCTAAGATATTGTCAAGCGTCACAAACAGTGTCATAGGAGTTTATTCTTGTGATCTTCATTATTATCCAGTCTTGAGAGGAGACTGCCTTGGAACTCTGGAGGAGTTCTATTTATTGACAAGGGGAGCTTGTCATCTTTATCGTGGGCAAGGGGAGCTTGCCATACACGGATTCTGGGAGGAGTCATCTTCGACAAAGGGAGCTTGTCGTATTTAGATCTCGGGAGGGATCGTTTCAAAGTCGAGGGGAGCTCGCAAAACAGTTTCACTTGTGAAGGTTGAAGGAAGCAGCATCAAAGATAAGAGGGAGTCTTATTTTGTTTTAGTCCGAGTGTCTTGTAACCTTGTTTGAACTTGTGAAATGTTTTCATATCTGGGCGTGGCCCCGCAGATGTAGGCTGATTGCCGAACTGCGTTAACAACCTCGTGTGTCGTTAATTTCTGCATTTTAATATTGTCCTATATCGTATTTATAACTGGTGTCACACGAAGTGTTACAACACTTTATAACATCGAGTCACTAACCTTGATCTTTCAATTGGTATCAGAGCGGATCGTCTCTGTTTCTTAGGCGAGATCCGTGGGACTTGATCTTGGTTTTGCTACGATGGACTCTATGAAAGAAGGAGGTTCAACAATGCGTCCACCCTTGCTAAATGAAAACAATTATGCTTACTGGAAAGCTCGAATGAAAGCGTTTATTAAGGCTGTTGATGAAAAAGCCTGGAAATCTATTCTAACAGGTTGGGACCCACCAACAACTACAAGCGAAGACAGAGTCACATCTATCAAACCTGAAGAAAGCTGGTCTAGCACTGAAGATGCTCTAGCAAATAGTAACTCAAAGGCCCTTAATGCTATTTTTAATGGTGTTGATCCAACTCAATTCAGACTTATTTCTACATGTGAGTCTGCTAAAAAGGCTTGGGATATTCTTCAGACTACTTATGCAGGTACATCAGCAGTAAAGCTATCAAAAATGCAGTTTTTAACAACAAAATTTGAGAACTTGAAGATGCATGATGATGAAAACATTGCCGAGTTTAATGCAAGACTCTGTGATATTGCTAATGAAGCTTTTGCTCTTGGTGAAACTATTTCTGAAGAGAAACTTGTGAGAAAAACTCTAAGATCTCTGCCCCAACACTTTGCTTATAAAGTTACTGCAATTGAAGAAGCAAAAGATATCACCAAAATGAAATTAGAGGAGCTGATCGGTTCTCTTAGAACATTTGAGATGAATCTCGATGTAAATATGGAAACAGAGAAGGTAAAAGACTTGGCTTTAAAAGCAGAGATACAGAATTCTGAAGAATTTAATGAAGATGATCTGGAAGAATCTTTAGCATTGTTATCAAGAAATTTCAGCAGAATGTTGAAGAAATTTGGTAGAAATAATCGTGGTGTCAGACAAAATGTCACTAACACCAAGAATGACTCTACAAGTTATAAGAAGTCCAAAGACGAAAATCAACCTTCAGATAAATTCTTGAATAACAGGGGAATTAAATGTAGAAAATGTGATGGTTTTGGACATATTCAGGCTGAATGTGCAAATACCTTGAAGAAGAAAAAGACCTCTGTCAACACAACCTGGAGTGAGAGTGATTCAGAAAAAGAAGATAAAATCTCAAACCGAAATATGGCGCTGGTTGCTAAAGCTAAACCTACAAGTTTTGATAGCTTCACTAAAAATGTCTCTGAAAGTATATCTGAAAATAGCGATGATGATACAGAAGAAATTACAAAAGAAGATCTTATCAATGAAAATAAGAAGTTTTATGAAAAATGGACAGAATTGGTTGAAATAAATCAACATCTTCAAAGACAGATTGGAAGTCTGAAAAATGAAAATGGAAGTCTTCAAGATTGTGTTATTGATTTGGAAGCTAAACTGAAATCAAGCCAGAATGAGATAGAGCGGTTGTCAAATGAACTGAATCACATGAAGAAGAATGTCAGAATGCTAAACTCAGGTTCCTCTATTCTTGATGATATTCTAATGGCCAGAAGATCATGTGATGATACCTCTGGGATTGGTTACAAAGGAGAATGCTCAATGTCACCGAAAGTGTCAAACATCGATGCTGAAAATAAAGGGAAGAAAGTTGCGATATCCATCAACAAAACTGAACAGAAATCAAACTCTAAAGACAGTTATCAGATGAAGTCCAATCTTCATATCCCCAAAGTTAAAGGTAACAAATATATTTCAATTTGCCATTATTGCTTTCGTCAAGGTCATATTCGTCCTAGGTGCTTTATTTATCTTAATGACTTGAGAAAAGGTACTGCTGGAATCTCTTCATACAGATTTCCAAAACAGAAATGGATAAAAAAACCACTGTAATGTGTAATGTTGCTCATACTTCTCTAAAGGCAACATATGTTGATGCATGGTACTTTGACAGTGGATGTTCTAGACATATGACAGGTGAAGTAAGATTTTTAAAGAATATTACATCAGGAGGTTTGGGAAAAGTAACATTTGGAAACGGCGTCACAGAAAATGTCATTGGAAAGGGAACATTAGACGTCCCAGGACTGCCTTCTCTGACAAATGTTCTGCTTGTAAAAGGTTTGAAAGCGAATCTGATCAGCATCAGTCAGTTATGTGATCAAGATCTGAAGGTGCATTTCACTCACAACAAATGTATTGTCTCGGATCATACAAATAAATGCATCATTGAAGGAATAAGGGCTTCTGATAATTGCTATCTCATTTCATCATCATCCACATGTGCTCGATCAAGCATGGAAGACACTATATTATGGCATTGCAAGCTGGGTCATGTTAATCTCAGGATACTAAAACAAATTATCTCAAAAGGAGCAGTACGAGGAGTTCCCATGATAAATGTTGATGAAAATAGAGTTTGTGGTCCATGTCAAATTGGGAAGCAACCTAGAGTGTCACACCTAATGTCTCAGACACCAACAACTAAACGTGTTCTTGAATTATTACATATGGATTTAATGGGTCCTATGGCAGTTGAAAGCTTTGGAGGAAAACGATATGCATATGTGGTAGTTGATGATTTTTCAAGATACACTTGGATAAAATTTCTTAGAGAAAAATCTGACACTTTTAGTGCTTTCAAAGCCTTATGTTTTCGGCTTCAGCGAGAGAAAGATTGCATCATTGTGAAGATTGTTCGAATTCGAAGTGACCATGAAACAGAATTTGAGAACTCTGTTTTTAAAAATTTCTGCAATCAGCTTGGAATTTCTCATGAATTTTCTGCACCAAAAACTCCTCAGCAGAATGGGGTCGTTGAGCGAACAAATTGAACTATAGCAGAAATGTCACGCGTAATGTTACACGAAAAAAATGTTCCACAGAGATTTTGGGCTGAAGCTATGAACACAGCTTGCTACACTATCAATCGGGTTTATCTACGTGGAGGAACAAAAATGACTCCTTATGAATTGTGGAAAGGTAAAACTCCAAATCTTAGTTATTTTCATCCTTTTGGGAGTACGTGTTTTGTTCTTAATGACAGGGAACATAGAGGGAAGCTAGACCCCAAGAGTGATGAAGGTATTTTCTTGGGGTATGCTACAAATAGCCTTGCCTATCGTGTTTACAACAAAAGGACACGAAATGTCGTAGAATCCGCAAATGTTCAGGTGGACGATTCTCTGGAATTAGCTGATACTCACTCAGACGATGAAGTGCAGAATTCAAATGATGAACAATTCGGCGTTTCAACCAGTATTACAGGTGATATTACGAGTAGTGTCACAGAACAGATTGCACATATTGATGAGGTAACTACCTCGGATCAACAAAAACCATCCACGCGTGTCTAGAAAAATCATTTTGCAGATGATATTATCGAAGATCTAAATGATGGTATTCGAACCAGAGACAATCCAAGAGTCAACTATCGTGAAATGATTCAATTTGCATGCTTTACATCCTCAATTGAGCTCAAAAATGTGAAGAAATTCTTCTAGTGTGGGCTGTGTTTTACATCAGCCATCCGGGTTTGTCACTGCTTAAATGTTATGTTTGAATATTTTTATTTAACTGCTGGATACTGTTTATTTTGCTGCTGGATGTTTTACCTGTGCTGTTGATTATTGTCTTGTGCTGATGACTTACACAATGTTGCTGATTCTGAGGAAGTTATTGAGAATAGTATTATTTCGCGTACTATTAAGATAATTAGAGGTGAATTGCATGACATAGAAAATAGAAAGAATATTTTGTCTGATCTGTTGGATAAACTTGTTCAACATTCAGCTGTTAAAAATTGGCGAAATCACCTTCTGGCTTCACATCCTCTGAACATGTTTCACCAAATGTCACTACAAACCAGTCTACTTCCTTTGATCAATCTGGTTAGATGTATGTTTATGAGACTTCCTTCAGTATTTTTCTATTGGTGGATCCTATACACATGTTTGGTTCTATGGTTCTATGGATTACTTGACAATGTTTGTTCCCTTTTGTCTTTTTATGGCAAAAAGGGGGAGTATTCATTTGGGTATGTTTTTTGAGATTGAATATTTTTGGAGATTGATTGTTTTTATGATGCTGTGGATATTTCTTATTCTGGTGCTATTATTTGAAATGACATTATATTAATCGGATTGCTTCAAGAATTTCTCATTCAGAGGGAGTTTCGAATTATCTCCTTCAGGGGGACTTATGTTTTGCCAAAAAAATGCCAAAGGGGGAGATTGTTAATGCAACTGTGTATTGGCATTATATTTTTGGCAAACTATTAGTTTTTTGGTAAGTTATTGTTTTGAAAATTATATTCTTTTGGTATATATATTAATCTGTCCTTCTATTTTGGAGAATATATTTGGCAGAATATTTCGTCAATTCAAATAAGATTTGTGGAAAAAAGAATCGTAACAAACATGGATCATATTCCTAATTATTTGGGATACTTTACTAAAGTGTCATTGAAAGTGTCTCTGCGGCAAATCTGTTAGGCAGAGTTTTTCAGATCCTTAGGCTGACTTCGTGGGAAAGGATCTTTTGAATGTATAGACTGTTTCGAGAAGATATTGGTGAGAGAAACAGAACTGCACCTTGCACTTGATATAAAAGACTTTTCTTTTTATGTTGAAAGGTGTCGACGCCATTATTCTTGAGTGTGGAATTTCTCTATTAATCTGGGCGTCTTTATTTCTTCACCCACGTTTCTGTGTGGTGTATGTGATTATTGATTCGGTCTTGTCAAAGACTGGTTTGTTAAAGCCTGTTCTGGATGATCCTATCCTAAGATATTGTCAAGCGTCACAGACAGTGTCATAGGAGTTTATTCTTGTGATCTTCATTATTATCCAGTCTTGAGAGGAGACTGCCTTGGAACTCTGGAGGAGTTCTATTTATTGACAAGGTGTAACGCCCCGAGTTTTCTGAACCCGGTTCACTACATAAAGCTTGATCATGACTAGGAAATCTCTCTTTTTTTTTTACTTCAAAACTTCGCTCGACAGTTAAATTTGACATTTTCTAAAAGCTCAAAATATTTAAATCTTGCAGCGGAAATTCGTTTAAACAAAAATAAAATTAACAAAGACCACGTTAAAAAAAACGTTAGAAATCTTAAGAAACAATCGATTAAGAAGCAAAGGTTTAACTCGTGAAAATACTTTAAAAATCGGAAAAGTCAAACTCGTCGTCCGCTTGAACAAAGTCAACAAAAGGAGAAGGCTTTTTGGAGACTTCATCCGGTTGCTAAACGACAAAACATAAAATTTAGTCTTCCGGCCAGTCTAACAGGGACATCCACCGGTCACTAAACGACAAAATATAAATTTAGTCATCCGGTCAGTCTAACAGGGACATCCACCGGTCACTAAACGACAAAATATAAATTTAGTCATCCGGTCAGTCTAACAGGGACATCCACCGGTGACGTCAGCTGGATGATCTCCTCATCCAAACGACTTTCTCTATATCAACTGGTGACGTCATCCGGATGATCTCCTCATCCGGATGACTTTCTCTATATCAACCGGTGACGTCATCCGGATGATCTCCTCATCCGAATGACTTAACCCTTAATATCTGACGAGCAAAAGCTCGACATCAACGGGCGACTAAAACACTCGACATTATCCGATAGAAAAACAGGCACAACTCTAACTACAGACAGAAATTTTTCTTGCCTCTCCAAGACCTTTCAAAAACAATTCAAACCATTCCATTAATCAAATCCAGTAAAAACCAACTCTTAAAACTCAACAGGTTGCTAGAATTGATAATAATCAAAATATATTCGAAATACTAAAATCTCTACTGTCGTGAAAACTCGACCTACTTAGACTAGATCATTATCAACTAAACCTCAACATCTGCTGACACCAGTTAGCCCGCCTCAACAGTTTACCAAGCCGAGACATGGATGTACTCCTCCAACCACATCAATCATCTGTGCACTCAGGAAACTCATCTGCAGTGTCCTCAACACCTACATCACAAAACTCATCTATTAGCCTAATGCTAAGTAAGTAAAGCCAACAAGAAATGAAACAACAAAATATAAATTCCTAATATGCAATTTCTACTTTCTCAACTCAGTTGCTCATGCTTCGTTTCTGTTCAGATCCCCCTGTGAAATTGGGAGTTGGATTAACTCTCCCAAAGTACATACATCCCTGTCTCATTAAGGGGTGGATTAATTCCCTTAACAGTGAAACTGATTCTCCTGTTCAGATCCCCTGTTAAATTGAAAGTTGGATCAGCTCTTCCAAAGTACATACATCCCTGTCTCATTAAGGGGTGGATTAATTCCCTTAACAGTGAAACTGATTCTCATGACTGTTTCAATATGTTCAATCCTTACCATGCCAATCATGCATTCAAATTCATTTTCGTATGTTTTAAAACATGATGCATAGAATACAGATTCACACAAGTAATCATAATCCTAACGTTTTGTGATGTAGGCCCGAAGGCACAAGCAAACTTCACTTACCTGGTCTCCTGGGAAGCTTGTTGAAACCTCTCCCTCGGGAGTTTGCTCAAACCTAGTTCCACAAATCGAACATTAATTTAAATTTTCGTCAAACTTCCTTCTAGCTACCCAGAAAGCTAAGGAAATTAGTTTGGAAGCCCTAATCGTAGTGCATTCCCGGTTCAACTCATAAACCGAAACTAGCACTCACATACCGCATTCTCAAAACTTCATTTATCAACCCTCGACAGTTACAATGTAGCAAGAAATAGAAGCAAAACTCACCTAGTTCTGAGGAAATCGCTGGAGGGATCGAAGAGGGTCTCCTATCGCGCTCTGCTAAGCTGAGGAGCTGAAAGTGGAAGAGGAAATGAAATGAAACAGTGGCGGCTACCTCATTAACACTTCCCTTAAATACGTTATCCACAATATAAATTCGCAATTACCATCTTGCCCCTGCCTAGTCACTTAATAACCTAATCAACATTTCACTCAATTTTAAACCATAAGATTATATACCTCCGTTTAATAACTTATTTTGATTTATATTGAAACCAGGTGTTACACAAGGGGAGCTTGTCATCTTTATCGTGGACAAGGGGAGCTTGCCATACACGGATTCCAGGAGAAGTCATTTTCGACAAGGGGAGCTTGTCGTATTTAGATCTCGGGGAGGATCGTTTCAAAGTCGAGGGGAGCTCGCAAAACAGTTTCACTTGTGAAGGTTGAAGGAAGCGGCATCAAAGATAAGAGGGAGTCTTATTTTGTTTTAGTCCGAGTGTCTTGTAACCTTGTTTGAACTTGTGAAATGTTTTCATATCTGGGCGTGGCCCCGCAGATGTAGGCTGATTGCCGAACTGCGTTAACAACCCCCTGTGTCGTTAATTTCCGCATTTTAATATTATCCTATATCATATTTATAACTGGTGTCACACGAAGTGTTACAACACTTTATAACATCGAGTCACTAACCTTGATCTTTCATATTCTTTTCAAAATTCCTAAACTACTCTCTCTCTCTCTCTCTCTCTCTCTCTCTCTCTCTCTCTCTCTCTCCTCTCTCTCTCTCTCTGTGTAAAACTCCAGAAGACCCCCTCCCCTCCCTCCCCTCTATCATTGTTTTTTTTTCTCTCAACTCATTTTCTCCTCCCTCCCTCTCTGCGTGCTCTCTCTCCAGGTGACGACGAACGCAGCCGACGCCAACGACGAAACAACCAAACATCATATTCTGTTATTCTCATTCAGAATACTAAACAGTGTATCCTTTAAATGCAAGCTAAGCTCGCCTATTTGTTTCGTTGTAGATGAATTAACAAAGGGAGACAAAAATTTGGGAAGCCATATTTAAAACTAATGCTCTCTGTTAACCAAAATTGTCTCGGATAACTGTTCATTTTTCACTTCTCAGAGAGAAATTTTCCACTATATTTTCTTAAATTTAAGATTAAAAGATACGTAAACGAGGATAGTAGAAGTTAGGAAATAGATTGCAACAAACTTCGCAAACGCCATTGACAAAGTACCCAAAGAAGAATTACCAGAGCCAATCGCATCAGGAAGCAAAGAATCATAGAAGAAAGAAACCCACACTTTTCTGAGAGCTTCGTTGTCGGCATCGGCGTGAGAAGAGGAAGAAAATCATCTAGTTCGCGTGGAGAAGAAAGAGGAGAGGAAAATAAAATGGGAGGGGGGGTATTCTGCAGATTGGTTTTCACGGGGAGGGAGGGAGGGAGGGAGAGAGGGAGAGATAGAGAGAGAGAGAGAGAGAGAGAGGGGTAGTTTAGGAATTTTGAAAAGAATATGTTAAATTTAACTGAAAAATTGACGGTAGGGTTTGAATTGCAAACGTTTTATATGTTAGGGTTTGATTAGGTACAAAAAAACCGTTAGGTACTAAATGGTCACTGACCTCATACGTTGGGGTCTAATAGTACTTTTCTCTATTAAAATAATTAATTAATTTTGCTGATTAGGCATCTCGGAGACTCGAAGCAGCTGATATTCGTTCGATCTCTTTAAAACCAATACTCCGAAAGGGTCGCCCACCCCAAGCCACAGATGCTCGAAAACCAACAGGCGGCAAGGGA
>CM039512.1:26717890-26731975 GCA_022432975.1 Begonia masoniana | reverse complement strand
ATTTTAAGATTCCGATTTGGATGATTTTTCCTAAGTTATCCTTAGTGTTCATAATGAATCACTTACAACGCAATTCTCTAAATGTTGATCAGAAGGGTTTTGCCTTCCCAAAAGCTCATAGGGAGTTTTCCTCAAGAATAGGGGTTTTATAGAAACCCGATTAAAGAAACATAACAGCTGTTGAAACAGCTTCAACACAGAAATATTTTGGATAGGGAATTTTTCATTAAGCATAGTTCGGGCTAGCTCTTGAAGAGACCCTCTTCTTCCTCTCAACAACGCCATTTTGCTGAGGGGTTCTAGGAGGAGGACAAGTTGTGCTCCATTCCATATTGAACACACGATTTCAAATCTCTCATTATTTCAAATTCTCCACCATATCACTACAGAATATCACAAGGTGAGTTCCTTTCATTTTTGAACCTTTTCCTACACTTATAGAAGGTATCAAGGTCTCATCCTTTGAACTTTCAGAAAGACCACCCAATTAAATCTAGAGAAGTAGGCAACAATGCAAAAGCTAAATTTTATCTCCTAAGAGCGGGCTATATTAGCTGGACCGAAGAGGTCCATATGAAGAAGTTGGAGAGCTTGGAGGTATAGATTGCCTTTCTCGATGCAAAACTTTTGATCTGCTTACGCCCATATTGGCGACTTCACAGACCTTATCCCTTCCAAAGGTATCTAGGGATCCTTCTGACTAATTATCCTTATAATCTTAGCTAAGTGATCCATCCCTACGTGTCCTAACTCCCGATGCCAATCCAACTATCATTGGAAAATTAACAACAAAGCATTTTCCATCAACATGTTTCCATATTATGCAGATCAATAATATAGACATTTTCTTTATCTATAATAGCCTTAAACACTGTACTTGTTATTTGAAATGTCTTTGATCACACATGCATTTGATTTCAATGTTCCTTATGCCTTATCACACAACTGACTAATACTAGCAGTTAGTTTTAAACCTCTACTAACATCACTTTTCTATACTGGGGTTTGAGCTGTTACCTATATTGGCCAATTCCACGATTTCCCCTTTTGGTTTTCCACAAAAGTGACATTTCCGTTCTTTTTGTTGATAAAGGCAATTTGGTTGAGTCTTTCCTCATATTTCTTGAGCATCCACTGTCATGTACCTGATTCTTTGAGGGAGAACACTCAACCTGCAAAACAATAATCAATTGGTCTTCTTGGGTACCCAAATCTTTTGGGTCCTAGTGTTAGGCCTGGTCCCCCTTAGTAACCCATTGTATTTTCGTGACAGATTTATACTTGTTTGAGTTCAAAAGGACACTCGAAAAGAATTTATGTCCTACTTCACTACTTCATACACTGTCATGCAAACATTAGTTTAACAAAGAACATTTCTTACAAAGCCTTCTTTTTATTAGACTTGTCCATAAGCTAAACTGCTCTGTCAAAATTTGCATCTCTGCTACCTAATAACATCGTAGAATAATTTGGTGCCATTGGTAAAGTTCAGAAATGATTTACAACTTCGTTTTTACTTTTCAGATCACTAATTGCTTTTCAAGTGAGTTAACATTCTTTTTGCCGGTATTTTCAATACAGACTAATATTTTCCTTTTTCAACAAATTATTTTAGTCTTCGCTACCAAATTGCTTAACTATCACTTAGCTCCCCATCCTATTTTCCACCTCTGACTATCACTTAAGGTACTGGAGGAAGAAGAACTGACCTTATCTTCATGTGCCATGAAGCAGCAGTTGGCAATCTCTTCTTTTCGAATAGGTGTCATCTTCACTGTCTCCCAGTCGGCCTGCATAAAAGCCTTCCTTCTTAACTTCTTGGATTTTTCTTCGCTTGTGGACAGTCCTGTCTTCTGTGACCAGGCTTCCCACACTCAACAAGTGATTTCCTCTTCCCTTCCTCTTTCTTTGTAACTTTTCACCCTTTGGATATCCTTCCTTGCATCTCTTTCGTTGCAGGAACTTGCTGAATCTCCTAGTGTAAGAGCATCGTCCATCATCACTTCATCTTCTTCGTCCTCCGAACTTCATGTTTGCTTGAGGAGGCTTTCAGAGCAATGTCCCGTTTTCTTTGTGACCTTCCTTTTCTCCTTGAGGTCCCCGTTTTCGTTTGTCCTCTTGTGATCTCATGCGTCCGGAGAGATCCAATGAGTTCTTCAAGCGTTAGTACTTTGAGGTCCTTTGCTTCCTGAATTGCTCAACCTTCGGTAAACTGCAACTCCTTGGAGACATCTAGAATCTTCCTGCCTGTTCTCACACGATATGATTTACCAGACTTTAGGCCATTGGTTAGTGAGACGTAACCAGCTTTGTCAATCTAGAATTGCCCGATTCATCTTTAAGGCATTGAAACTAGCTCATACTCGTGTACAAGCATATCTCACAGTTTACTCGCTTTCACCATGATTTGGTACCCTCGGGTTGTGTGACCTCTAAAGGCGCCAAATCTCTTGGGTCTCTCACACCTTCTACTCATTAATTCATCACTATTCGAGCACAAACAGTTGTTTATTGCCTGGCATTTAGTTCAAGTTCTTTTTGTCTGTATCATTTAGTTCGTGTGATGCTTTTGGGAATCCTAACATATGCTCTATTTTAAAAGCTATGTTGGACCCACGTGTAGCGCCTTACCCGTATCCTAATTTTCCTCGTATTAGTTTTTTTTTTATCCTTCATATATTTAGAAACTTTAAAACGTTGTCGAATTAAACTGTTTTAAACCGAATCAGATCGGAATTAACAACGTTGAAGTCTTTATTCTTGAAACCGTTTTAAAACTAAACAATTTCAAATATAAAACATTTAACATTAAAACAATTAAATAAAACTTTAATTAAACAATTATCGCCCGAGGGACAAAAGAGACTTTGTCTCGCACAAATGAAGGGGCGATCATCTCCTATTCAGGGATCGATCGCCGAGGTCAACACAGAGGGCGATCGATCGCCCTCACCATGGCGATCGATCGCCCAAACAAACCATAGGGCGATCGTCGCGCCAATTGGGCGACCAATTACTCTCTGAATCCGATTCCAGAGAGCAACCTTCCTGCATTACCTACATTCTTTTCTCATTCCATTGCACATTTCTTCTAATCCATAATACGCTATACCTCTTCAACAAAACTAACTCTTTCTCTGTTATCCACCACTGATTCAACGAACCCATCATATTTAAAACGTGTTTAAAAACATACGAAACTTTAGTGAAACAAAACTTCGTAGATCTTTTAAAACCGAGCATTTCCACCTATTTTAAAGATCACCAAATAGTTTATAAACATGTTTTCATCCCGTTTAAAACATCAAACATAAACCTATCCACTCACCGATCCAAACATCCTAATATGTTAAGCTATACATTCATATTGTGTCCCCAAAACATATTACTACATCCCCACAGGTCAAAATGCGCACCGACTGCCCCCGCACACTCCCACGGGCCATCTTTCTTCAACCGATATGCCTCGGGTGGAGGGGATCTATCTCACCTGTGTAGAGGTCACCTACACCATAAAAAATAAGTCGTGAGCTAAGGCTCGTAAGTCTACGTGAATGTTATGCCATGATACATGGTTTGTGCAATTTTTATAACATCGTCACTCATGCATTTCATTCATTCATTCTCACCGTGACATTCTTTTGGTTACGAAGCCTATCACCGGCCGATGGATAGGGCCCGTCAAGCGGTTAGGACAGCCCACACCATATGAAAGGAGGGAAACCTGTCACCACGGAACGCGGGTCTGAATCTCACCCGATAACCACATAAGAGGGTTGTTTACATGATACTTACTTGCCTTTACTGGGCATTTCATTTTCATGAAAACATGCGTAATTTGTTTTCATAACGTTTTTAAAACTATGATGCATGAACAGTTATAAACATAAATAATCAACCATCATACGTACCATCAAGACACTCAAAGCATAACCTACAAAAGAACTAATCCTAACTACCCAACCAAGCATTAAACAAGCAATTCACAAGATCCTCGACGCGACATCGACGTATGGTGTAGGCCAATCGGCCAAACAAGTCGCGAAGACTTACCTTGCGTCCGTTGCAGCTCAAGCTCCGTCCACGAGCGTTGTTCACCTAAGCAAAACACATTATTTATCATTAACACACATTTGAACCGATAATTATTCTAATTAACGAAATCCTTCACTAAGGAACTTCCTTAAAATTCTAACTTAACTAATCGAGGTATTTAAACAACGATTAACGCTCGATAGTTTAAAACCACAATCAACGAGTTTTCCTAAAAACCCAAAAATTCTCCAATTTTAACATTTTTCACAAATTAATCTAACTTCGTCCAATAACGCTTAATACGTTCAATACATTCATAAACTATGACAACTTATCGATTTCGAACCCTAAATCTCGATTTTTACGATAACCCTAAACGAAAACCGAAATGTATAATTTCGTTAAAACTGAAAACTAACGTCTGAAAGCTGTAGAATCTTACCTAGAACGTTGATCGGAGGAGAAAATGTGAAGAACAGAGATCGATTGGAGGAGAAACGGAGGTCGGAATGGAGGAGATCGTCGACGGCAGAGAGGAGGGCTCTCTGGTTTCTCACGCGGCAGAGAAGAAATGGGGGAAGAGAGAAAGACTTTTGATTTTTATATTTTGGTTTGGCAAATTACCGTTTTGCCCTTCCTTTGATTTTCTATTTGTTTCGTCCTTCGTTTCATTAATTGGCTAGCGATTTGGTTTCTCCAAATTTTCTTATTTCACCATTGACTCAAACTTATTATCTGGGATTTAATAAAACCGTCCGTTCGCAAATCGGACGTCGTTTACTATTTTTACTAAAACGTCCTTTATATTACGAGAAACATAATTCCCATAATTTAGCGTCACAACTCCTAAAATTCCCATAATTTTCCTAAAATCCATATTAATAACTAGGATCCCAACAAAACTTTCTGTTCGTAAAACGGGTCTGATTTGACATATTTATAAAATTATCATTTATATTAAAATATTAATATCCCGAAAACCGGGTATTACAACTTCTATATTATTCCATAATTCATAGTCCACAGCTTGAACATATATCCTCATTCTAGACTTCCAGTATACATAATCATTACCATCAAAGAACAGAGGTCTAGTGGTAGACTGGCCTTCTACTTGAGTAGAGTTTATGTTGAATGTCATTTTAGCTATATCAAAGTATAATCTAAGTCACAACTATGACAATAATTTCTAGATAACAGCTTAGACAATATTTAACCTCGCTTTGATACCAATTGTAGGATCGAGATTGTCTAAGAGGGAGGCGAATTATACTTTTAAACTTAATTAATTAATCTAAATGATTTCTCTCTTGTCTTAAACTTCTAAGTTAACAATAACAACCAAATAAAATAGAGTGTGAGAGAGTGAAATTAACCCCAGGATTTTTAACGTGGTTTGGTTAAACTTGCCTACGTCCACGCTCCAAGGCTCCCCCTTGAAGATTCTTAACCTTCTCCTCATGAGAAAACACGATCGAACTTTTCAGGCGTCGATCCAAGCCTCAATCGTCTTTATATACTATTGTTTGTAATCTGCTTCATATTCGGAAGACTCTTTGTCTCCGAACCAAAATATGACCGTTGTGAAGAGTCCATACTTAGAAATCTAGTCGTTGTGGTTTGCAGATGATATTACTCACGGCGGAAGACTTCTTGAATCGGATGACGCTATCCTAGTAGATGAAATTTTTGTTTGGTCGACTTCGTTATTCGTTCGACTTCTTTATTGGTTTTGGTTGACAATGATTTCGGTAGACTTCAGAATCTGGTCGACTTGATTTTGGTCGAGATTGAATTTGGTAGACTTCAGAATCTGGTCGACTTGATTTTGGTCGAGATTGAATTCGGTAGACTACAGAATCTGGTCGACTTGGTTTTGGTCGATATTGAATTCGGTAGACTACAGAATATGGTCGACTTGGTTTTGGTCGATATTGAATTTGGTAGACTTCATTCCCACTGACGACATCGGGCTTTAGTGTATTGGTCGACTTTGCTGTTCGATTGATATACCTGGCAGATGACTTTCAAGTCTGATTTGACATCGGTCGATGTTCCTTTAACATTATGCATGCACCAGTCTCAACTAACAACACTTAGTCAAAAACGTTAGAAAAACATAATACCCTTTGTAAAAGGGCATTCCCAATTAACTACAACTACTTAATAATATCACTCATTTCTTATAATCATCAATTCATATTTTTCACGTTAATCATAATCATCAAAAATATTGTTATACTTAAACATATTTTAAGTTAACATTGTGGGATTAGATAAAGGATAAAACATGAATTTTGTTGAGAATGTACAAAAATGATGAAATGTTAGGGCAGTTTGGCATTCTGTAATTTTGGTTGACTGAGTTGATTTGATTGGATGAATTGGATTTGCGCATGTTAAAATAGACTCTTTAAGGAGTCCATAACCATTGAAATTATCAAATTCGAATACGTATAGGAAAAGATATGAATTTTTGAAATTTGACTATTTTGTTAGAAATTCTGAAAGTTGTATAGGTCATATGTAATGGTTAATCTCTATGCTTCGGGTTTACAAGTCAAAAAGGAATTTGAGCACATTATCGAAACTGAACACGGGACGCAAGGTAAGTGCATGTTTGTATGCGTTTTGGTCGATTGACCTACACCACAAAAGGTTAGAAAGTTGATGGTTAGAATGTAGAATTTTGAGATTTTAGTTTGAGAGTTTTAGGTTGAGTTTATTTATGATAGTTTCTTGTTTATTGATGAAATTGTTTACCTGTTTGATCTCATTACGCTTACAGCATTGAGGATATGTGTATGTTACATGTATTCATGCATCATGATTTTCCAAAGTATAGAAAATAATTTTATGCATACATTTTCATGTAAACAAGAGCAAAAAAATACAGTACAGTAAAATACGTAATAGTTATTGTGGGTAGGGAACTAAGTTTGGTAGTTCCTCCAGAAGAACCAGTTCCGTCAGAGGGACTGTTAGATATGTCATTCCACTTCCCTTAGAGTGAGATGGTCGTTCCGTCAGAGGGACAATTGTTAGTGATTTTCTACACCCCAACGCAAGTGCACGTGTCGCTAACGAAGTAATAAAGTAAGTAAAAGTCGATCCCACGAAGATATTTTTAATCAAATTAAATTGCTATACAATTCTATAAAAAAATTAAAATAAGAATAATGAAAATAGATGAGTGGCAAGGAATGATAAAATAAAATTATTCAGAATTAATAAAGACTCAAATTGAAATGAATAAAGAAGATAAATATGGTAAAATCCTTGGTTAGTGTCGATTTCCTCATTACATGTATTTATTATTGATGCTACGGGAATGTTGCAGCATCAGTCACAGAACAGCAAGAATTAATAATTTCTAAGGTTCTATTGAATTGCCTAGAATAATCCGTTTCAAAATTTTCTTTTCAGCTTTGAAAAGACAAAAAACTTAATCTGAATTTCCTTATAATCCTATTCTTAACACCAAATAAATTAATGTTAGCAACTTTGCAACGATTTTAATTTATCTAATTACTCATGTATCTTACAATTTCTTTCTATTTACCTATCGATACAATAGGAAGTATTTGATATCAATTTGTCTCTCCACACATCAGTTACGTCAATATTAAAATTATGAAGAAATTGTTTGGCGAGAAATACGTACATCTGTAACGACACCCTTTTCCCACAAGATATTGTCCGCTCCGGGAATTGGGCCGTAGCCCAATATCCTCCCCTCACGGCTTTTGTTGGCGAGACACTTCTCGGAAGGTCACCCAACCTGGAATTGCTCTCGCCGAAGTAGCTTTTTACTTCGGAGTTCTTATGGGCCCGTTGTCAATTGTGCTCCAAAACGCTCTTGCTATGTTGGAAGGGTCTCTTTACATATGTTTTCATTTCCCGTACTTCCCCAGTATGTGAGATTGTGACGACCCCCCTTTTTATGACCTGTCACCTTCCGATTCGCTCGCGCTGGACGTACCCCATCCGGGTTTCCGTTCGTGCATGCCGCCCATCGTACCCATACGTGCAATTCGGTCATCACACATTCATAGATCAAATAAAAACATGTAACGAGTACTTTTCCTCCTAACCAAGATAAAAGAAACTAGCCTAAAATCATAATAATAAAACTAAAAATAATAATATTCATGAAAAAAATAAAAAAGTGGAAGAAGAAGAAGAATAGGTTGGAGTCTCTTGTCTTCAACTGTCACCTTTGCAGCCAAGCTTCCTAGTTTTTATGCTTTCTTTCCAATTCCTCTAATTGCCTCCTTGTTCTACGTGTTTTTTCTCTCTCTTCAGATTTTACTCATTTCGTTCTACTTGCTGTTCCACCTTTTTAGCTCTTATTCTTGATTCTCGCCAGATTCTCCGATGCTCAAATCTTCTCTTATTATTATTTTCCTTTTCTCTTTCTTTAAACTCCCAAAAGAAATCTTCTTTTTCCTTTATTCTAGGAAATTATCCAGCCAAATCTTGTTCTTTAGATAAAAATAATTTCCTTTATTGATTTATTTCTCTCTTCTTCATATGTTCATCCCTTTATATTTGCTCTCTATTAAAACACTGATCTTTCTTTTTGTATTTTTCCGCTAAATAAATCTGCATCAAATCAGTGATAAAAATTGCTTGTTTTTCTGAGAATATGCGTGATATTACGTTAAATCAAATAATCTCTTGACTGCTGCAGCATTCTGCAGCAATTTCAATAAATTTCACTAATTTTATTTTTACATCACCTCAATCAGACAAGTTCATATTATTAAAATAGTACAAAATAACTCTAATTTAAGAGTTATCAATGTAAACACCCGGTTTCATTGAACTAGTTATTTACTAACTTGCATAGGTGAATGTTTTCTAGATGATATTGGGAGGAATTACTGATTAGGTTAAGTGACAGGAATAAAGTAGGGCATTTTAGTTAATTATAAATTAGTAGTGGATAAACCTATTAAAGAAGAATTTATATGAGGTTTAGCCGCCAACTATTTATTCTCACTCCTCGGTTTCAACTCAACTTAGCAGAGATCCCTCAGGCGACTTTCTCCCGATTCCTTTCTCCAATCTAGGTGAGTTCTACCTTGATTTCTTACTGATTTAGTGACTAAGGATGATTGAGTGGAGATTGTGGATAC
Source organism: Begonia masoniana (assembly GCA_022432975.1). Lineage (NCBI taxonomy): Eukaryota > Viridiplantae > Streptophyta > Magnoliopsida > Cucurbitales > Begoniaceae > Begonia > Begonia masoniana. Next base: position 26,722,799 of record CM039512.1, on the reverse strand, counting down.
AGTATTTTGTGATTTGCCATGAATGAGAGTAGATTCGGGTTTAGTGTAGACATTGGGAATGCTCAGTGAATAGAACTCCCAACTGTCCACTTAGGTTTTCTGAATGCTTTAGAATGAGGATTAGTAAGGATTGGCTTAATGCTCTGTTTATGGTTTTAGGTGAGCAATTCCAAAGCAACTTCTAACCGAGTATCCACCAGGAATCCAGGTAAGTGAAGTATGCTTGTGCCTTCGGGCCTACATCACAAAACATTAGGATTTGTTTACTTGAATGTGTCTGTATGTCATGCCTCATATTTAAAAGTACACGAAAATGAATTTGAATGCATGTTGGCATGGTAAGGAATGAACATAATGAAACAGCTATGTGAATCAGATTTACTGTTAAGGAAAATAATCCGCCCCTTAATGAGACAGTGGATATTTAGACTTTGGGAAACTTGATCCGCTTCCCATTGAACAAGGGGATCAGAAACACTATGTGAATCAGATTTACTGTTCAGGGAATTAATCCGCCCCTTAATGAGTTAGTGATATTTATACTTTGGGAGAAGTGATCCCAACTCCCAATTTTCACAGGGGGATCAGATCAGAAACGATGCATATGCAACTGAGATGAGAAAGTAGAAAATACTGCATAGTTAGGAATTTATGTTTCAGCATTACATTACATTATTGCTTTACCTTACTTAGCATTAGGCTAATAGATGAGTTTGTGATGTAGGTTGAAGAAGTGACAGCAAGTGTGTATACTGAGTTTACTTTGACTAGACTTGTTGGAGGAGTGCATCTATGCATCAATCTGCAGCTGATGGGGGCGGTTTTAAACTGATGTCAGTTGTGTGAAGTTTCATTGAACAATGTTTGAATTTAAGTATGTTGGATTTTCATAGACAGAGTAGTTTTAAATGTTTCTGAACTCATCTTGAGATTTTCTTCCATACAATTATACTCTGTTGGTGTTAATAGTGGTTTTCTAATGTTTGGAGTAGTGGTCCGAATTAGTGTTTTGATGATTTTAGTAAATTGCTCAAGTTTCTGCTGGTAGTCAAAGTTTTCTTTGCTAGGTGAATTGTGTTGTCCTGTTGTCTATCGGATGATGTCGTAAGTAAATCCATCGGATGATGTCTTCAGTATAGTTTCGGATGATGTCTTCATAAAGCCATCGGATGATGTCTTCAGTATAGTTTCGGATGATGTCTTCAGTAAAGCCTCGGATGATGTCTTCAGTATGTCCATCGGATGATGTCCTTCAGTGAAGCATCGGAAGATATCGAAGTAAAGTTTGTCGTTTCGTGACGCGGGGTGTCCGGTATAAACTTACCGGATGATGTAAGTAGAAACCTTGGTCCTTTTATGACCGGATGGCTTATGTATTAACTAATCCGGAAAGACTGTAGTAAAGTCTTAGTGTTTAGTGACGCGTGATGTCGTGTATTAGACTTACCGAAAGATAAGTTGAAGTTTTGTCGTTTTGTGTCCCCGTAGGAGCTTCTTTATCGTTTCAAGCCTCTCCCGTTGACTTTGTTCATCGATCGGCAGCTGCTTGCTTTTTTGGCAACTTTTCAAGTATTCCGCGATTTAAAACTTTATTTCTTTGACTGATTACTACCCTTAACATCTCAACCGATATTCAACATTGTTCTATAGTTTTTGTTTAACTCTATTTTCTCAATGATTTCCATTCCGCTGCATTCTTATAATTATGTTTTGAGGTTTAGAAAATGTCATTTTGACTTTCGGCGAAGTTTTAATTTGGTCCGAAATTTTCTTATTTATGGTTCGGTTATGTACAAAAACGTCGAGTTAGAAAACTCGGCGGGTCGTTACAAAATCAAATACCCCCAAACTTGACCATTACTCTCTCAGTGTACAAATATAATCCCAAGGTACCATCATAAACACCATGTATTTTCAATAATATTCAAAACTTGTGAAATTTTTGAAAATTTCACTATCACACTTAAAGTCAATCGATATAGATATTCATACAAATATACCCAATGACAATTTTTCATAGGTGCTGTGTGCTCAAACTCCTCTTACGTGGCTAAGTTTCAAACCACAAAACCAAACTTCACAATGAAATAATATAATACCACTTCTCAATGTCTTTTCTAAGTCCCTTGTTTCTCAAAGGTTTTTTTTTTTAATTAAACCATCATATAATACACAAATAGTAAGGGGATATACAATTTTTGTGTTGACTTTCTCTATAAGTTACACTATCTTTTTACGCGATTGCAACATTGGTCTAAGGCCTCCGGTTACTCAATAGTGTCACTTACAAATACATACTCATAATAAAATAATAGAGAGTATAGTCCATAAGTATGCAACGAGTTCCTCCCAAGTTTCTCTAATTTATTTCACCCAATCGCGTATCCAAAAGGCTCACATCACAATTGAAAGTAGATACGAAATTGTACTTATTTTTTTTTTTTATATTTTTTATTTTTTTTTGGTATAAACCCCAAACTTATTATTTTTACATTTGGGCGTTTTTTTTTAGAAGAAATTTTTCAATGCTAATTTCCTTACAACACTGAGTTGTGTCATCTACCTCTAATTGTAAGTCTAGCAGGATGATATCCTAAGGCAAATAAAATGATCGTGTTAGGAAAAAAAAATAGTTCATGTAAATACATTCTTAATTAATTTCTAATAATGTATGACTGTGACATTCTTCATAAATTTACTCACTTGGGAAACACTTGACATTTCATTATTATTCATTTGATTTTTTTGTCAACAAAACAGCCACCAACCAATTTTTTTTTACCCATCTTATTTTTTTATCCCCAAACTCAACTGACAGTGTCCCCCGCTGTCGAAACAAATAGAGTTCAAATGCAAACAAAATAAAACAAAACAAGGGTAGTACTTTCCCTAGAATCTCTTTTTCGTCCAATTAGATGGCAGGTTTCAACGTTGCTGTGCCATATAGTTTGCAGAAGCAGCAAGACTCAATGATTTGTTTGTTGAATGAATGAACTCTCGGCTGATCCTACAGCTCCACTTGCCGCATTATGTCGTGCTATGGCTTTCTTTCAGTACTTCCTTTTCATCACGCTTCTCCCTTCCCCTGATTTGTCCATACCTGTTTATAATTGCTACAGTAAGCATTGCAGCATCAACCTAATTTTGTAGCAAAAACTTAAAAAATATTAGAAAACCAAAGGCATAGAAATCGGGCGTTGCCTCCCAATAAGCGCTTGATTTTTTAGTTCTTCAGCCTGACTTTCTCACTCTTTACCGTTTCTATGGCTTTGTGGATGATACTGCATGCTTTCACTTTAAGGTTTGAGGGAGAGGCATGTTTTTAAGCTCCAGTGTTGTCGTCTTCACTAATAGCTTAAAAAAACTTTTCGGTATCTTTTCGTTGAACTAATGTTCAAACTAAAAATATCCCTGTGGCCCTTGAAAATTGCTTCGTTGTTTCCATTTTCATCTTTCATTATGTTGAGAGCAATCTTCTTATCGTACGGCACTTCATACTTTCAATACATTAAAAAGTAATCTGCTGGTCTGTCACACCTCAGATGATTATCCATTTTGCACGTCGATAAGTGGTTCTCCCCGTGGCTAAGAAGGGTCTTCCCAAATTATGGGTACTTCATGTCTGCTTCATATCAGAATAATGAAGTATGCTGGAAGATAACTATCCCCCTTTAACGAGACGTCTTCCTATCTTTTCCTTGAGGATGAGTTAGAGAACGTCGGCAATTGCAAGTGACTGTGGTAAGTCGAAGCTATACTATTCTCAGTTTTCTTGAGATGGACACTGGGCCCAGATTAATCCTCTTGCCCCTAGATCACACAGAATCTTTCCCAAAATAGTTGTTGTCAATAGTGCATGGATGTTGAAGCTGCCTGGATCTTTCAATTTCAGTGGGATCTTATTCTGCAAATGTAGCTTGTTTCTTCAGTCATAGCCACCATTCATTTCTCTTTCAATCTTCTCTTCTTAGACAGAATATCCTTGCATGAATTTTCGTGTAGTTGGACATACTGTTCAAGTTCTTTTTTTTTCCCCACGCAAGGCATATTAATTTAGAGTGTTTAAGAACATCAAAGACTTTTAAACTGGTTGTCCTGTTTCGTTTCTTTAGTCTATAGGAAATGATTGGTGGTGGTTTATGGATTCTTAACTTTCCTCCTCTTCCTGCTGTTATTGCTGTGGTTATGCTGACGCATCAGTTGATGAATTGTTTTTTTTCCTGTTTCGTCTGATCTTCTGTCCACCCACCGTGTTTGATTTCTTGAATTTCTAATTTTCTATGAAAAAATTCACTCTACAAAACACATTTTACATCTTCCGTGACACGTGGGGGTCTCTCTGCAAATTAAAACATCATCCGGTCGCTAATCGCAAAACACTTTTACATCTTCACGTTGACTTCTCCGGAGACAAACCATCATACCACTATCCTTCGACATCTGCCTATGACGTCAACCTCATAACTAAACCTCAAACAATTCACCTTCGCATCTGCCGATGACGTCAACCGAAGACTAAACCATCAACAACTAATTCTTTCGTCATCTGCCGATGACTCCAGCCGGCAGACAAACCATCAAACAATTAAACCTTCGATCTGCCGTGACTCACTCGGACGATTGCCTCGCCGCTTCCGCTTCAACGGTATAGAACACTAAATTACATCAATGACTCCTCCCAACAGAAAGAAACACACCTCATTCAAATGCATAGCGGAAGACTAGCAACCGATCTTTATAAATCTATATAATCATTCTACTCAGTGCTCCACGAGACGTTTTCAAGCTCAACGTTTTAAATAATCCCATCCTACTTAGCTACCATATCCTTTAACAGACTGTACCATAAATTCTTAACCAGGGGTCTAATCGACTCTCCATCCCCCCTGTCCGCCTTGAGCATCCTCCA
>CM039512.1:25265385-25451720 GCA_022432975.1 Begonia masoniana | reverse complement strand
AAAAAAAGCACATTAGGATCGAAGTTATCTTTCAGCACTGCTTTTCACCCACAAACTGATGGACAAATTGAGCGGACAATTTAGATACTCGAGGATATGTTGAGAGCATGTGTGCTAGACTTCCAGACATCTTGGAGTCGACATTTGCCCTTAATTGAATTCTCCTACAACAATAGTTACCAGTCCACTATTGGTATCACCCTACGAGGCGTTGTATGATAGGAAATATATATCACCCTTATACTGGGATGAAGTTGGTGAAGCAAAACTCCTTGGACCCGAGATTTTACAACAGATGTCAGATAAGGTTGTCATTATTAGGAGGAGAATGATGACTGCACAAAGCCGACAGAAGAGTTATGCAGACCAAAGAAGGAGAGATCTTGAATTTGCTGTTGGAGATGAAGTTTTTCTAAAGATTTCACCCTTTAAGGGAGTTTTAAGATTTGGTAAGAAGGGAAAGCTTAATCCATGATTTATTGGACCATTCCCCGTCTCAGCTAGGATTGGCAGTACAGCTTACAAACTGCAATTGCCTCCATCACTAGAAAAGGTACATAATGTCTTCCATGTGTCAATGTTAAGGAAATGCATACGTGATCCAGCACATGTTGTTGAACCAACTGGAATCGATATAGAGCCGACCCTAGAGTATGAAGAGAAACCAGTAAGGATTATGGAATCTGTGGTAAGGGCTCTTCGAAATAAAGAAATTCCAATGGTGAAAGTCTTATGGATGAATCATGGTATTGAAAAAGCCACTTAGGAGCGACAGCAGGACATGTTTGACAAGTATCCAGAACTCTTTACTTGATCAATTTTCGGGGACGAAAATTTTGTTTAAGGAGGGGTGAATGTAACACCCGACAATCTCTGCCAGGTTATTTTCTTAACGAAATTAACTGTCACATTTATTATTAATACTTGAATTTAATTTTAATGCCAAAGTTTATTTGATTTCTAATTTTGGAGTGGCAAAATGGTAATTAGGAATGATCTTATTAATATAAATAGAAAATGGAAACCTTAAACCACACTAAAACCCCACTGTAGCCGACATTCTCTCTCAGCGATTCCCGTGCTTCCAGAGCTTTTTCTCTGCCAGCGATTCCCTCTTTGGTGATCGATTTCTCCAGCCTCCACTCTGATAACCTACATTCGAGGTAAGATTTAGTCAATGTAGTTGCCGTGTAGTTGTTTGGAACTCTGTTTTCAACTAGAACCCAATGTTTCAAGATTCTTCAATGGCCGGATAATAGGAACATTTTTATCGGTGATTGGTAGTGGCATTTCCGAATCGATTCTGGACATTTAATATAACCGACTCTGATTAATCGTTAGTTGAACCTAGCTGTTTTGGTTTTGGATTTTAGACTGCACACAGAGAACTAGACTAAGAGATTCGGGGATGACTTTAGTTATTAGATTCTAGGATGATTTATGATTAGGATTATTAGGAATGTTATTTTAACTACAATGTAATGTTTTAGGTGAAGAAGTCCGAAGAAAAGGAGCTCAAGTTGCTAAGGAAACTAGGTAAGTGGATGTGTAGGATTCCCGGCCATTAAGGCCCTACATCATAAGGATGCTAGGTAGAAACTGATACGATGATTATAAGTTATTTTAGCTATTGTCTGTTACTTATGTTGATGTTTGTTTTAAGTTAGTAAAATGGTTTGTACTTGGATGATTTACGGATGCTTGAGAATTATGTTATGTGATGTTCTGTTAGAGTGCATGAAGTCAACTGTCTAGTATGATAATTTCTATAGTCTGATGATTTAAGATCATTCATGTCATGCATCATGATTTACTCCTCAAGCATATGAAAATGATTTATGAGCATGTTTTCTCCATGAACAAGGTATGAAAATGAATATGAAAACGATCTCATACAACATGATTAAGATAGGGTTAGGGGCGGGTTGAAGTATGACACAGTCCAAAGAGGGACCATGAAAATGACCCGAAAGGGAATATGATCAAAATCACTGTCAACCCCCCTTTTACGGCACAAATCCTCCCTTAATCCATATGATGAAAACGATGAACAGAAACAAGAATGATAAATGATCAAGAACATGTTTTTCTCAACTGTACATTCATGAATACATGTTAGTTTGTATTCCTTACTAAGCATTAGGCTTATAGTTTAAACCTCATGATGTAGGTGACGAGTTTACAGGTGAGGATCTCAAAGTTAATGAGGATGTTTAAGCTCGGTTGCTGGAAGGTGCTCAGGGTGGAGATTTGTGGCTGGCAGGCGATATTGACCTGCGGTTATGCTCACATTAAGTCAGTAAGGTTTATGAAAGACTGAAGTCTGTGTAGGATGAGATTTCTTTTTATAACATTGGGATGTTGGGATTTGTCTATTTGATCTCTGATTTCGAGGAATGATTTAAGTTTATAGAATGATCTGCTTAATTAAGTCTTCTGCTTCACGTATCCTGAATGAGTCTATGATTTTACTCGTTTAAAGTTTATGCCTATCAAGTTGAAATCTAAATGAGTCGGGGTATTTTTTTGTCGGTTGAAGTTGCTTGATGATTATCGTGTTTTACTGTTGAGTGATTGGAGTCGGATGAGTGTATCATCCGGCTGACGTTATCGGCGGATGTCGAATGATAAAAGTTGAACGATTGAGTCTTCCGGCTGACGTCATCGGATGATGTCGAGTGTTTACTCACCGGATGATGTAGGTAAAGTATTTAGTCGTCTGTCCACCGGATGATGCCTCTGTTGGATGAAGAAATCATCCGGCCGACGTCATCGGTGGATGGTGAATGATTGTTGATGACGAGGCGATGTAGGTGTTTTCTTTACCGAATGATATAAGTAATGTTTTGTCGTTTAGTGACCGGGCGATGTAGGTGTTTTCTTTACCGGATTATATAAGTAATGTTTTGTCGTTTAGTGACCGGGCGATGTAGGTGTTTTCTTTACCGGATGATATAAGTAATGTTTTATCGTTTAGTGACCGAGCGATGTTTTAATTAGACACGTGAAATGCCCATGTCTGCCGGCAGATGTGTAATGTATTTCGTTGCTGGGCGATGCCTAATGAATCACGTGTGATGTCATGAACTAAGTTATGATTTAAAAGAAAAATATAGAAAAAAAAAAAGAACAAAGGAATGTAAGGATATATGGTCAATTCTAAAAGAGTCATGGTTTGGTTTCGGCCCTACTGGGGTCGTTACAGCTAACCTATGTGAAATGCCCGATACAAATTCTGGAATCCTCTTTTAAAGTATTGAGAAACAAGAAAATCCCACTTGTCAAAGTGTTATGGCGGAATCACGGAGTAGAGGAAGCTACCTGGGAGAGGCAGCAAGCTATGATGGCTAAGTATCCAGAATTATTTGTGTAATCAATTTTGAGGACAAAATTTCTGTTAAGGTGGATGGAATGTAACACCCGGTTTTACCGGTTTTTGAATTGTGCACGCAATGGAAATTTTGTAAATAATCGAAATATGTCTGTTTTGTGAACCGAGAATTTTAATAGAATCTTTATAATTAATATGAATTTTGAGAGAATTATGGGAATTTAAGGAATTCAAACCAAAATATTATACTTGAGTTTTCGATTTTGACCTTAGAGAGATTTAATTCGTAGAAATAGTAAAATAAATCAGTTTGACGAACAGAAAGTTTTATTAGAGCCCTATGAATAAAACGAGATTATTAGAGAAATAAGGAAATTTTAGAGAAACCGAACCGATAGTCGAACAATAGGATAAACGGAAGATGGAATAAAAGGGCAAACTTGTAAACTGCCAAGCCAAGTTTAATTAAAACCCAAATGCCCCCATTTTCTCCCACACTTGGACGATTTTTCCATAGGAGAAGGGCTTGGCGATTTCTTCTTCCCCTCCACGGTTTCTTCACCGTTTCTCCACGATTTGCCCTCCGATCTTCGGGTTTCCTTCACGTTTTCTCTTCCCCTCGTGATTCTAGGTGGGTTTCTAGCATTTCTGGCCGTTATTCTTGATTTCTAAGTTGATAAACCGTTAGGGTTTTGTTGGATTTTGTCAAAAATAACCGGGTTAGGTTAGGAATGGTTAGTTGTTGCTTTATTGGTGATTATTGAATGTTATTAAGTGAAACGTTTGAGTGTATTTTTGCGTTTGATTGAAAAATCTGGTATGGAGCTTTGGAAAACCTCCATTAATGGAGGATTGTTGTTTGTGAACGTAAGTTGCTCGATGAAATGCCCGAGAGAGAATTATTAGAATTTTAGGAAATTTTCTTTAGTTAGGAGTTTCGTTAGTTTACGAAATTTCATTTTTAGGCTCGATTTTAACGATGAACATTATGAATTGACTTAGGTGAGCAAGCTAGGGGCAAAGTGCTCGGTGTGCTAAGGACCCGAGGTAAGTTCTCGTGACTTACTGTGGCCGATTGGTCTACACCATATGTCAGAATTTGTGTTGAGGATTGTTGGTGCTTGGTTTGTTTAATTGTTTTGGTTGGGTAGTTTAAGTTTGGTTGTTTTTATAGGTTAAGTATTGTTATGTTTTGATGCTATTGGTAGTGTTTTGATGGTATTCATGTTATATATGTTATATTGAACTGTTCACGCATCATGGTTTCCAAAACGTCATGAAAAATGAATTTATGCATGGATTTCAAAGAGAAAGAATTGCATGCATGAAATCAGGGATGAGGTTCAGACCTGGCATTCAGTGGTGAGCGGGTTTTCCTCCCTTCAGATAGTGTGGGCTGTCTAACTGCTTGACGTGCCCTATGTATCTGTCGAGCATTTCCGATAACCAGACTGACACGTACTGATATATGAAATGACATGGATGGTTTTCATAGCATTTAGCATACATGATCATACATTGTTATTTACGTAGAATTTACTGAGATTTTTATCCCATAGGTGTCTTTATGGTGTAGGTTACTACGAGCAAGGTGAGGACAATGTCCCTCCACCTGACGAGCCTGCAGCTTGAAGGGGAATGTTCGTGGGAGCGGCTGGCATAGTCGATGTGAGCACGACCCGTGGGGAGCATAAGTTATATATTTTGGGATTTTGGGATGAAATGGGTTGATGGGTGACATTATTTGATGAAATGTATAGAAACCTTTATAGGATGCTTGGTATCTGGATAGGTTGATATTTTGATGACCATGTTAGGTTCCGCCGCGTATTGACGAATTTTGATGAATTAGATATAGATTTTGATGTTTTGAGGATAGGATGTTGATTGTTTAGATATGAATGGGGATGAACATTTATGAATGTGATGTTTTGGTGAAATAGAATGGATTTTGGTTGAGTTTGGATGTTTTTTTAAAGTAGGTTGAGGTTTTAAGTTGAAACGAATGTTTCGTGTCGGGAATTGATGGTTTTAGGTAGGGTGTTTGGTTATTGGATGAGTAATTTAGTTGGATTATTGATGGATGTTTTGATGATGAAATTTGAAGTGAGTATTAGGTGAAAATTTGAAGAAAAACGGCAAAATGGTAGAAAAAGGGGCAAGAGGGCGCGGGAGGCGCACTGGCCATGCGCGCGCATGCACTGGGCGTGCTGTGTGCATGCCCAAGAGGTATCTGCCTGATCGATCGGCGTTTATGGACATTTTTAAGTCGGAATCTAGAGAGGGCCCGATCGATCGGCCTTATGTCCCGATCGATCGGCGTTGTTGGTTGTTTTTAATCGGGAATCCAGAGAGGGCTCGATTGATCGGCCTTATGTCCCGATCGATCGGCTCCACACTTGACCCCAACATGATTTATTTCCGAAAATTGACTTTTCAAAACACGTTTTAACCCGACCTTTTACGATACTTTTTAAACGTAGTTTACGAGCGATCCCCAAGTATTGTAAAGGATTTTAAGGACCCAAAAGTGAGTCAATACATTTCCAAAAAAATGGTTTTAACCTCGTTTTATTGATGTAAGCATTGACAAACTTTAAGGTTAGGTTAGCACCCAAATGTCTAGATATGGATTGAAAGCCCGAGTCCGTTCTCTAATGATTAAACGAACGAAAAGGAAAGGAAACAAAAAATAAAATGAAAGAAAAGAAAAAAAAAAGTTTAAGTGAGAACGGGCGAAGGTAATACACATGTACGTATGTATGCACGCACGACACAGGTAGTCGCGGCACCGACGCGGAGTCGGGGTTGTCACATGTTCTCATGCTGGAAATCCTCTCCTGAACTCTTAGATAAGAGGACTCATCTTCTGACCATAAGTAGGGATCCTTAGTGTCACTCTCCGCGTCATCCTCTTCCTCTATTTCTACTTCTTGTTCATCGTCGCTCTCAATTTCTCCCATGTCTCATGATGCGTCGGTTTGGGCATTGAGCCATGTAATACCGTGACACTTGTAGTACTTGATTTCTCTAGCTCTTGGTACGTTGGAATATCCACTAGGGTTTTACTACTTGACTCTTTGGGTGGCCAATTACGAGTGAAAGACTTCTTTCCTTCAGCCTTGGTAGAGGTCTTGTTTGGCTCGGGTTGCTTAGGTGTGATCTTGGAGGTGACCCTTGGGGTAAATTTTAAAGTATAGCTAACTTTTCTCTTCCTACTAAGTTGGCGCTTAACTGTCAAAGCCATTTGTACTACTGTGTCAAGGGACTCTACTGGTTGCAACTCCACTATATCTCATATGTTCTGGTTCAGACCTCGGATAAACCTTGCAATGACCTGCTCCTCTGGTTCTTCCATGTCTCCACGTATCCTAAGAGTCTCAAATTTTGTGAGGTACTCTTCAACGGACTGACTGCCTTGCCGTAATTTTGGATTTACAGGTGTAACAACCCATAAATTTACCCTTGTTACTATTCCAAAAATCCCATAAAATTTTTCGAACTTTTCTCTTTACACATAAAAATAAACTAAATTTAAATGTAAGAGCTAAAACTGTTGGACATTGGGTTTGGTTGGCGTCATAAAATCGGTTGATGTTTAATTCTCCTCGGGCTATGACTCGTTAAAGCAGTAAGGTATAGTATTTTTCCTCTCGGGTCTCTTCAATTGAACAATAGGGGTATCTAATTCTATCTATCGGGTTTGGACGAATGGTACAGTAGCGGTCGACGTGGCTTCTGTAAAGAAATTGGTCGATGACTATAAAGCAGGCAGGAATGAATTTCCTCTCGGGTTTCTTCCCAATCGTCCACGAAAAGGGACGACATTATCGTCCACAGAATTGTCCCGAATAGACTACGGTTCTCGCCCACAGACTTTGTTCGTCCACGGAACTTATTTGTCCACAGGAGTTATTCGTCCACGGGACTTTGGACGACAGTCATATTTTGGACGACATCATACTTGGGACGATGTCATGCTTTGGACGACGTCTTGCTTTGGACAACGTCTTACTTTAGACGACGTCATACTTTAGACGACGTCATACTTTGGACGACTGCTTTCCTGGCCAACACACTTAACCAAAACTTTATCGTCCACAAACTTTGGATGATGCATTACCCGATCGATCGCCCCTTCCTGGCAATCAATCGGCTAGCTCTCTGGATTTTGTCTAGAGAGCTGCCTTCATATTCTTTCCCCTGTACATACACACCACGCACCCAGAAATTCCAGAATACACCAAAATAACACTTCATCTCTATACATTCAATTTCCATAAAAATTCCAAATAAAAGGCTTAGCAAAACATTTTATAAATTGAGTTTACCAAAACATCAATTTATCTACTATCCAGATACCAAACATCCTAAAATGAAAGTCTATACATTTTTCCTAACTAACACCCTTTAGCCTGAACACATCCCAAAATACCCAATATACTTATTCTTGGCTCCCACGGGTCAAAATGGCACCAACTGCACAGCGCACTCCCACAGGTACACCTCTTCAACCAGCTTATGCGCCGGATGGATGAATCTCATCCTCACTTGTCTCAAAGTCACCTACACCATAGAATTAAACTATGAGCTAAAGGACTCAGTAAACCTACGTAAATGTAGATGAATGCTATGCGTATGCAATACTTAAAATTATGCAGTCATCCTACCTTTTCGCTATTCATTTCGTTTTAGATGTCACTGGGGCTTCGCTCTCAGTAGATAGAAGCGGCACATCCGACCATTGGATAGCCCCTCGTATCTACCCGAGGGGAAAACATGCTTCATCTGACAGCCATGTCTGAACCACCACCCCAACGTGACCGTTATTACATACATTTATACCTTTTTATTATCCTTTTCATGAAAAACATACTTGAAAGTTCATTTTGCATGCTTATTAAAAAAAAACATAATGCATGGACGTGCATAATACAATAATGAAAACAAACATAAAACAAACAACGAATGTTAAACGCTCTATAGCTTAAAGTAGCCTAACTACCCAATCTAATTACCCGAAACACACTACATCTCTAATTCCTCAATTTCATATACTTTCTTATGGTGTAGGCCAAACTGTCCAAACAAATCACGAAGACTTATCTCACGTCCGTTGCAATTCAAGCTTCGTCCACGAGTGTTGTTCACCTATGGCAATTCCAAACACTCGTCATTAAAACCGAGTTTAAACCGTTAAACTTCCAAACTAATGAAAGCATTAACTATAGAAATCTCCTAAAACTCTAATTTAACTCATTGAGGCATTTCGTCGAGCAATTCACGCTCACAAATCCTAAACCTCCATTAATGGAGTTTTCCAAAACTTCACATACCCGATTTTCAACCAAAACGCTAAATACATCTATTATTTCGCCCAATAATGCTCAATAATCACAAATAGGGCGATATCCAACCATTTCTAACATAACCCGGGTAATTCGTCGAAAACCTAACAAAACCCTAACCATATTTAACCTTTAAAATTGAGAACTAACAGACTAAAACTGAAGAATCGTACCTAGGAAGCAAAGATGGAGAAGAAACGTGAAGAATCAGAGTCGATCGGAGGAAGAATCGCCAGCGTTGAGGAGGGCGTCGTCTGAAGATGGAGAATCGCCAGTGAGGGAGAGGGAGAGAAACTTCTCTCTGGAGAAGTTTCTTCACGAATGAATAAACTGATAGAGGGAGGATTTAATATGTTTTAAATTTTAACTTGGCAATTTACTCTTTTGCCCTTTTCACTTAGTTTTCCATTTATTTCATTATTTAACTATCGATTTGGTTTCTTCGAACTTTCCTTATTTCTCCATATATTCCAATTTGCTCATTGGGTTCCAATAAAACTTTCCGTTAGTAAAACGGACTTAATTTGCTATTTTTACGAATTAAAATGCCATAGGGTTAAAACAGAAACTAAGTTTCCATGTTTCTCCTAAAATCCATATAAATCATCGGGGTTCTAGTAAAGCTCTCCATTCACAAAATGAACTTATTTTACTTATTTACAAAAACGCCATCGTGTATCGAAAATTCAAAAACCCGTAAAATCGGGTGTTACAACAAGAATAGCTCTTTGGCGATAATGACTAGATATGAATCTCTTGGTCATGAGTGCTTTCATCACCCTCCATGTGGCAATGGGATCATCTCCAATCTTTCATCTTTGGGACTTAACGTTGGACCACCAAAGGGCCGTGTATCCCGTGAGTTCTACAGACACTAGTTGGATTTTTACTTTGTCGGAGTATTCATAGTAATCGAAGACTTTTTCTATTTTGTCAATCCAATCTAGGACTGTATTCTCGTAACTTGTTCCATCGAATGGTGGAATATGTAACTTAACACTCCTAAGATCATCATAGTCCTTTAGACAACTAGGGCAGAAATTTTCTGCCTCATCTAAGGTCCATTCATCCTCGTCATGGTAATCAAAGTTTTGGAACCCCCTTCTAGAGTTCTCGAGTCTTTCTTCATCTAAGGAGGGGTCTTGGTCTTGGGATCTTCTCCTAGAACTCTCAGGTCTCACCCTAGGTGTGGTCTCTCGAGAGGATTCTCTTGGGTTTCTCTTGTTAAGGGTCTCCATAATGTGCTTCATGCCAAGGGTTAGGTCTCAGAATTGTTGGCCTAGACTATTGACTTCTCCACTAAGGCAATTTAATTGTCCTTGCATGTTTGACACTCCCTCTTGATGGGCGTGATTCTTGAATTAGGGAATGTCCTTGCCCCGATTTGGTTCTTGGCCTAGGTCTAAGGTGGGTTCTCGTGTGATTCCACTCCTAGTTTTCATTTTTTTAAACTAAGTTTTAGAAGGAAATTAATTAGATTAAAGTAATCCTAAGGTGATGTGCCCCAGAGGGCCGTCACTCGATCGTAAACCAAGGCCCAAGCATTATCTAATCTATTTACTAAAAAGCCCAATTCTTTTGCAGGACTTGAAGGCCTCTTCACAGATTTGGATTGGGTGCCGAGCACAAAGGACCTGGATCAACCCGTGCACTTGCTAACTTGGGAAACAACGACGGAGTTAGCAGAATTATCCTACACATGACCTGGAGTTAGCAGCCGTAGTTTTCGCACTAAAGATTTGGAGACATTATTTATATGGGCAGCAGTGCGAGATATATTCAGACCACAAGAGCTTGAAATATTTATTTACGCAGAAGGAGCTTAATATGCGACAGAGAAGGTGGCTAGAGTTCATCAAAGACTATGAGTTTGAGATTAAGTACCACCCGGGAAAGGCGAACAAGGTCGCTGATGCTTTGAGCCGAATGCCTACTGCGAGTCAACCTTCACTTACAGCGATGTCGGTTACGTTGAGGTCTGAGATTGAGAAATTTGATGTGGAGATTGTGACAGAGTTGTCCAGTATGCTAACCAACATTTCTCTCAGGCCAACTATTCTAGATAAGATACGTGAAGCTCAGCAGAAAGATGTGGAGTATGAGGAGCTTCGATTGAGCATGACATCTGGAGACTTGTCTGATTTTAACTTGTCAGATGATGGTATTCTGAAGTTCAGGCATAAGTGGTACGTACCTAACGACGAGGAGCTAAGGAAGGAAATATTAGCCGAGGCGCATTCTTCAGCATACTCTGTACATCCAGGAAGCACAAAAATGTACAGAGATTTAAAGCAACACTTCTGGTGGCCGAACCTAAAGAGAGAGGTCGCCAAGTACGTGGAAACCTGTTTAGTTGGTCAACAGGTAAAGGCAGAACACCATAGGCCGGCAGGAACATTACAGCCACTGCCGATTCTGGAGTGAAAATAGGAGCAGATCTCCATGGATTTTATTGTGGGGCTCCCGAGGATGACGAAAAGGCATGACGGCATCTGGGTGATTGTGGAGCGATTGACAAAGTCGGCTCACTTCTTATATATGAAGATGACATCTTCTATGGATCAGCTCGCTGAGCTTTATGTGCAGGAGATTGTTAGACTGCATGGAGTACCAGTTACGATTGTCTCAGATCGAGATCCGAGATTTACATCGAAGTTCTGGAAGAGTCTGTACAAAGCTATGGGAACTCAGCTAAATTTCAGCACAGCATTTCATCCTCAGACTTTGGAGATCTAGGATGTGTCAGTACCAATAAATGATTAAGGCTATAGGGGGACCGAAACGAGTGTAGTGGACATAATTATGAGAACTCAGTGTATACTTTGAAAGACTAGTTGATGGATTTAAGCAATGAGAGTTTTGAGTATGAAGATGGTTGTGTGGAATGACTAATAAAATATCATGATTGCCGAGGTAAGTAGGTATAAGAGCTGGGAGTGACAAGTTAGAAATGAAATGGTAGAGTAAAAGGGAATTTGATGTTATTGATTGAGGATAAGAAGTTTACTCATTAAGCCCTTAGTGTTACACGATTAATGATGCATTGAGAGCTTGAATGGGTTATGTACGTGTTTGATAGATACGGACGTAGGAAGATTAGGAACTAGATGAACTTAGCCCGAGGAAAAACTAGAGTTGAAAACTAAGTTAGAGAGGTTTGAGAGTATAAGTGATGCTTGATTAAGTTGAAGTCAATGGACGTATGAGTAATTGAGATATGAAGTGTATAGTTAAGAGAATTTAAAATTTTGGAGATGTAGAAACTTTTCATTACCCGATAAGTGATGAAAGTCATAGTGTAGTCAAGATTTTAGTTGCAACCAAGAGCAAGTGAGTAGTTTGGAGTGAGTTAATTGAGGAATAACTAAGTTACAAATTTTAAGAACAAAATTTTTTTAAGGAGGGTGGATTGTAACACCCGGGAATTTTTCTTACATGTGAGTTGCATTAGATTAGATTATGTTATGGAAGCCTAATGAAGACCCTAGAAATTTTTTAAGTATGTGAGTTTAGGAAGAGAAAATTTGGAGAGAAAACACTAGAGTGGAGTGGTGTTAGGTTAGGGTTGTTTGGAATAAAAGTGAGGAAATTTATGGAAGAAAAAGGTAAATGAGGGAGTCTTCCACGTGAAGGAATGAGGGAAAGTGAGGGGAGGGATTTAAGTATAATAATTATTAGTTTAGTGGTGGGATTTTAAAGAAAAGAAAGAGCGGTTTTTAAATTGTGTAAGGCTAAGGGTTTAAAGACCAAAATTTGGTCTTCTTCCTCCTCTTCTCCCACGAATGGATGGCAGCCATAGGAGGAGCTCCACCTCCATCTATTCCTCCATTTCATCTAGATTGAAGGTAAATTTTAGTTGGGTTTTGTGACTTAGTCTTAACCTTAGAGAATTTAGGTAGTTTTGTGTGTTTTTGCATGAGTTTGGTGTGTTTTTAAACTACGAAAATACGAGTTTTTAGCATGATTTTTAAATGTGAGCTTGAAATGTAAAAAGATAAGAAGACTTGCAACTTGGTCTCGAGTAGAGCTGCCTCGTCGGGATTCAGTGCTGGGGTGTAGCACCCCGAGAGGGCTCCTACGAGAGATGCACGACTAAAGATACGTAATGATTGATATGGGAGGAGATCGTTTATGGCTGTCCAATGGGCGTGGCCCAGATGTGTGCCTCTGATCTTACTCTGCTAGGTCAAGATGTGGCCGTCTAATGAGCGGGGCTCGGATATGTGCCTACTTGATCCACGCGGCTAAGTGAAAGATTAATGAAACAAAAACGAAACGAGAACAACCGAGAGTTTAGAAACCTCATGTGTTAGGTGTTGAGTATGCATTTCATTTTGTTTGCATTCATTATTCCCTACTTGCTAAGCATTAGGCTTACGTTTTGTGTTATATAGTGTAGGTGACGACAAGTTTTCAGGTGAGCTCTACGAGCAAGGCTAGGATTAGGACGCAGTCGACGACACATGTTGTATGCCGGTGCGGGCAGTTGTTGGGGTGCCTTGACCATGGTTTTGCTGGGAGGTGTTGATAGGCTACGGGCCTGCAATTGGGGTGAATAAACGCTTGCGGAAGACAACAAAATAGAAACAACGATTGGTGCTCTAAGAACACCCCAAAACAGACTCAAAATGCTGAAAATAGAGACGAACAGAGGAGATGAGACGGAGGGCGTGAGGCGCATACCGAGAAGTGGGTATTGCTCAGAACGGTGCGGAAATGATGGAGGAGCGAATTGAAGACCCGAAATCGACCCAGAAACAACTCGTAGTTTTCGGGTGACAGAAATCCGTCGTTGCCAGCGAAGGATTCTCGGCGGAGGGCACTATGGCGTTCGCCCCTTTTCTTCATTGCTTCCATTGCTTGGAAGAGGAAGAGAGGGACTAAGAACACCCCCTAGCAGCCACAAGCTTGGGGTGCAATCGGGAGCTTCATCCAGGCGCTACGCGCCGATGAAGCACCGAGAGAAAAACTCTCTCTTTCGCTCGCGGAGAGCGCTCCGAACGGGAAGGAAAAATCCTTTGCAATTTCCAAAAATATGTATCAATGGCTAATCTGATTACAGAGGTGGAGAGAAGATTAAATACAAGAGGAAGAATTCGGGAAAGAAGAAGGAGAGAAGAGAAGCTCTGGAAATCGTCGGGCAACGGTTCGATTTGTAGCCGTTGGAGCTTCTGCAGAAAGCTGGCAACCGGTTCGCTGGGCAGTGTTTCTACAGGGCCGGTTCACTCCTTGCAGCTTGGTTTAGCCTTGGTTCAGTCCGGTTCAAGCTTTAGTTCTCCTTTGTTCAGCCGGTTCAGCTTGGTTCCTCTTGGTTCGGCCTTGGTTCAGCATTTTTTAGGCCTCGGTTCACCTTCCTTTGAGGACTATTACAAAAAAAACTACGTTCTAAAAGACTAAAATTTGCCAATTAATGAGTTTTAAACAAAACTAAAATTTCCTAAAAATATATAAATTAAATACAAGTTTAAGTTTCCTAAACTTTAAACAAAGAAAACTTAAAAACACGAATTTGTCTAAGGGAAGACAAATTCCCCCTTTAAACCCATGGGTTGTCACCTACAAAATTAGCAAACAAATTAGGCCATAAAGATGGATAGAAGATTTCCTCAACTTGGCTCGGGCCTCGAGTCTCGGGGCACATCAGGTGTGGTGGATTTGTATTTTGATTGAGAGTTTGGTAGTTTTGTGGAGATTTTAGGCTGTGTATATGATGGTGGATTTATAACTCTTTTGGGTGTTTGTTTTGGGATTTTGTTGTAAATGTTTGTTTACAGGTTTGGTTTTAGAAAAATTAAACGTTATGCTGCTCGGATTTTCATAAAAGAAACGATGTTTATTTTCACCAATTTTTATGTTTTTGCTTACGTTTTTGGGTTGTGTTTTCAGGATTTTCACGTGTCGACGGGTGGAAATTAGTGGAAGATAGTTAGGGGATGTTTTTAGGTGAATTGGAGGGGTGAGAAGTGAAGAAAATTGAAAAATGGTGTAAAAAGGTCGAAGTGGTGCGCTGGTGGCCGAGGGATGCGCGCATGGGCAATGGAGTGGCACGTGCTGGTGCGGGCGTGGCGCGCGCAACAGGCGCGAGGTGCGCTGTTGGGGCGCGCACAGCGATCGGCACATGTGGCGCATTTTGGTCGAGCAACCCGAGAGGTTGCCAATCGATCGGCGCTTGCGCACAGTGCGCGCAGCGGCAATGCGCGGGGCGCGCGTTGCCTCGGCGACGCACACACCGAGTGCGCGGGCGCGGCGCCCCCTTATGGCCCACTTTGATTTTTTTCTAAAATTTTACTTTTCAAATATGTTTTAACCCAACCTTTTCCGACACGTTTTGTACGTATTTTACGCATGTTTTCCACAGATTATTAAGTTTTCGAAAAACCCAAAAATCGAGGCAAAATTTTATAGGAAATTTATTAAATTGTCGTTTAATTGGTCGTATGAGTAAGCAAAGTAGCGACCCGAGCTAGAGTGGGTTCAGGGGCGTTACAGCATCTTAAAGAGTGAATCTACCTGTATGGTTGAAAATTCACTTAGTGATTCACAATAGTAATTTGAAGCCATATCACTCAGATGAACAAGACGAGACAAGAAACAATATCACAAGACAAAACATCTCTATCAGCAGCCAAGGAAAGAAAGAAGTTGAAGAAATTCTCGTTGATTATAGCATCAAAATAGGTTGATGCCTACCCACAGAGTACATTATCAGATGGAAGGAACTTGGACATAACGAAATAACTTGGGAGAAGATTGAAGACTTGGAGAACTTTGAACAAAAGATTTAAAAGTTCAAGCAAAAGAAGAGTTGACGAGAACGTCAACACCTCGAGGGGGAGGGCGAGAGAATATCAAAGTATGGGCTCCATAACATATTGTCCACTGTCAACCATACTATTAGAGTTAGTTATCTTATGTAATTTAATTATATTTTCTTTCTTTTTATTTTGGGCAAGTGACCCCTTGCCACTATACATGTACGCTACTATCATAGTGAAGATGGTGCAAATTGCTTTTTAGAGGGGAGAGGCTTGATGACACATAAACCCCTTACAAATTGATGTAATTTGTTGTCAATCAATGAAAAGTTTTTTACATGCAAACTCTTTTTGTTCAGTATTCTCAATGATGTTCTTTTCGATTAATCCCTGCCACACTTTGCCACTTGTTAGACATAAATTTCGCTCTAACTTCATAGGAACTGGAGCAATTGGCACACATCACATGTTGACTTGTTGTATTCATGAGATAAAAAGTGTCGCACTATCCATTTCTAATCCATCAAAAAATAGGACTGTGACGGGCTGCTAGTTGAACCATAATTTTTTCAGGCTTCACCCTCTTTTGTTTAATTCGGATGACTAAACAAGCTAGATTATCCGGCTCATTAACATCATGAAACTAATGAAAGAGATGATTCCGCGTGGGATGACTCGAGTCAACCTACTCTGGACAAGTAAAGCTTTTTGAGTCAGATAAGATTTTTTTTGGGTCTATAGATTTTTGTAAAACCTCTTAAATCTTTCTTTCCTGTCCAATCTGGAACCCAGTTGTTTCATTAAAACCAGATCATCTCTCTCTCTCCCCCCTCTCTTTTTTTGGCATTTTCCGGTCCCAGCAATTCCTGCCACTGCCAGTCGTGGGCACTTTGAAAACCCCCTCTTTTCACTCTATTCCTTTGGATTCTCTTTCTCTCTCTCTCTCTGTTGATAGGCTTGTGTATACATAACCCACATATTTTACTGTTATGATACAGTCTGTTTTTAAGCCAGAAGGGATACTAAAAAGTAAAATCCTTCTTTCCTTGCTTTCTCTTTGGGTAAAGGAGAATTGGCCTTCTTTTTATTTCTTTCCTCCTTCTGCATCTTCTCATCCTCCTCCTTCTCTTCTACTTCAACTTCTCCTTATTGGTAAGGATTTTTGCACTATTTATTCAGATAGATGACGAGCTGCGTCGATGTTGTTGCACCTGACCAACTCTGCTACATCCCCTGCAACTTTTGCAATATCGTTCTTGCGGTATATAAGAGAATTTATTTAATTTAGTGTGGAGATCTAAATTTCATCTCCTAAGCTTTCTTCAATGCGTTTGTCGTTATTCTTCTTTTTCTGTGTTCTTTTTTTGGGAGCTAGAGCATAGTCTGCTTCACACTATGTACAAATTATATATCGAGGAAAAATGACTATCCAGATCTTGAAAAAGTGTTACTCTTTGCCTGTCTGTTGTGGTTTAGAGTTATTATTTTACAGAAATCTATCGATTTTACTTTCTGCAGATTTCTCGTTTTTGCTCTAATAGTCAGGTCTCCATCGTTGGACCTTCTTTTCCTTCATCTTTTGCAGTAAAAAAAAGTCATACCTGAAGGTCCCTAAGTGCTCTCCACAGAGGGGAGAGAGAGAGAGAGAGAGAGAGAGAGAGAGAGAGAGAGAGAGAGAGAAGAGAGAGAGAGAAGAGAGAGAGAGAGAGAGAGAGAAGAGAGAGAGAGAGAAGAGAGAGAGAGAAGAGAGAGAGAGAGAGAAGAGAGAGAGAGAAGAGAGAGAGAGAAGAGAGAGAGAGAAGAGAGAGAGAGAAGAGAGAGAGAGAAGAGAGAGAGAGAGAAGAGAGAGAGAGAGAAGAGAGAGAGAGAGAAGAGAGAGAGAGAAGAGAGAGAGAGAAGAGAGAGAGAGAAGAGAGAGAGAGAAGAGAGAGAGAGAGAGAGAGAGAAGAGAGAGAGAGAGAGAGAAGAGAGAGAGAGAGAGAGAGAGAAGAGAGAGAGAGAAGAGAGAGAGAGAGAGAGAGAGAAGAGAGAGAGAGAAGAGAGAGAGAGAAGAGAGAGAGAGAGAGAGAAGAGAGAGAGAGAAGAGAGAGAGAGAAGAGAGAGAGAGAGAGAAGAGAGAGAGAGAAGAGAGAGAGAGAAGAGAGAGAGAGAGAAGTCGGAATAGTTGGATCAAATTAAGTCATTGAATGGCAGACGATGATGAAGACAACTCCATCCCCCTTTACTTGTCTCTCTTATCCACCTTATCTTTCCTTCCCAAAAAATAAACTTGGAAAGCAAGATCAAAAGATTTTTCTTCTGTATTTATTTCCTAAATTTCTCTCCAAAAATATCTTCTAGGGTTTTCAACTTCACTCCACAAATAAATCTCTCTCTGTGAATTTATGCAGTTTGTTATATGTATTTTATTTCAATAGTACTTGTATATTTTGTTGATTCAGTTGAACATCATCCGAGCAGGTGAGTGTTCCATGCAACAATTTATTTGACATTGTAACAGTACGATGTGGACACTGCACCAATCTGTGGTCCGTGAACATGGCTGCAGCATTTCAGGCACTGTCATGGCAAGATTTACAGGTCCTCTTCTTCCCATCATTTAGTTTCACCATTTTTCAAAGGAGTTCTTTTACTGCGCTTCGGGAAGATGGGTATCATTGAAGTTGTTGCCATATTAGATAACTGATTTTCTTCCTTAGAGGTTAGTTTCATCTGGGTTTTAAATTTTTTTGAGGAATTTCGAGGAACCAGAAAGTGGAATCTCTCACTGATCGAGAATTTCAAAGCTTTTTATACGGCACTGAAAGCCCTAGAGCTACAGCCGCCACGGCGATAACCTAGATTTTGTGTTCTTTTGTAGGGGAATAAGGAAATGCTTAGATAGAGTCATCTATAGGCTGCGCTTTACTGTTCTTCGCTGACACGGTTTTTTAGGGTTTTCATGCTTAATTATTATTTATTCATATGTTTTGAAATGTGAATCATAACGAAACCTGGCTTTTGATAGATCTTCAAAGTTGAAGATGTTGCCGTTTCTAAAACTATCAATTTGGGTATTATGTGATTTCTTTCTAGCTCATCCTGTCATTTCATTTGATCTCTCTCCTGTTTCAAGACCTTACTTGCGTGTTTTTTTATTATTATTATGAATTGTAAGAAACATTTTTAAAAACAAGAAATGTCGGTTTGGACTGTATTTATTCTCTCCCATCGTCTCTTTTTAGCGTGATAAAGAGAACTCCATTTATAAGTTGATCTATTCAAACTTGTCTCAATCGATGAAACTATTATTTTTACTTTCAAATTCTTCATGTAAGCTTAAATTTTTCTTATCTAAATAAGTAGAAAATAGTTAAATGTTAAACAAGGTTGATAGTAAAAACTTTCTGCTTCATGCATAACTAGCAATTCTCGCTTATCAGCTTCTCTAATTTCCATACTCAGTGACAGGTTGTGATTAGAGATTTTTTTTTTCTTATTTATTATTCAACCATCCAAATAGTTTTTTCTCGGTTTCAGGCACCAAAGCTCAACCTATACACTGCCCCAGACCAGCACAAGATTGATTCAGCATCGACGTCAATTTTCGCTAACAAGGTGGCAAAACGACCTCCAATTTCAAATCCCACCAAAGAAATGATGGTGACTCAAGGTTAATATATTTGAATGTCGGATATCATTTTTAATATGTGCTAAATTAATTGGTATATCTTAAAGAAAGATAGTAAAAAATCAATTAAACTGTGGTGAACCATTCTTATAAGGGCTTGTTGTGGTCCAATACCAAATGATGTGACTACAATTTCAGATTAAAAATTCATGGTTTTAGAGTACACTATATATGTGACGGACGTTACCTCCCCTACTAGAACAAGGTATTTTGGGTTAAAACCCAATAGTCAAATCGTGCGAGTTTCGGTCTAATGCAAACAATATTAACTTATCAAAGCGGAGTAGGAATGTGCTCGACGAGGACATCGGGCCTTCCCAGAGGGGGTGATTATTGTGGCTCATCTTTGTGAAGATTATTGGAGCCCAAGATCAAGTGATGTGACCACAATTTTACATTGAAAATTTATAGTCTTTGAGTACACTATATATTTCTATCTCTAACTAGGATAAAGTCTTAAGATAAAACTCAAAAGCATAGACGTGCAGGTCTTGGCTCTATGCGGACAATATTGTACTACTAGGTGAAATTTTGGGTGTTTATCACCAAATACATTTCATTAATAAAAAATTTTAGGGTAGCTAATATGTGTTATCCTAGTTGAATATTTATATATTCATACAATTTTCCCAGTTTTTTTTTAATTCATAAGTAAAGAATATGCCTTCTTTTTCAGCTCCTGAGAAGAGGCAGCGAGTACCTTCTGCATACAATCAGTTCATAAAGTACTACTAGCTTTTCCTCCATTATTTTGCTTCCTCCCTACTTGTTTTTAATATACTATTTAACCATATGACTGTGGATTTACTCTATACTTCAGAGAGGAAATACAAAGGATTAAGACTAATAATCCAGATATTAGTCACAGGGAAGCATTCAGCACTGCTGCAAAAAATGTACGTCGAAAATATTAAAACAATTATGTAATTTGAGTCGAAATTTGGTCACATTGACTTAGATTTTGGCTGATATTGACAGTGGGCGCACTTCCCACGTATTCATTTCGGCCTAATGCTGGACACAAACAACCAACCAAAGCTGGACAATGTAAGAACTTTAAAGGTCTGTAAATTATGATTTTGTAAATTCTATTATTGTTTTGACAAAGAATGAGAAACAATGCTTTAAATAATTCAAAACTGCAAAAAGTAGAGGCCGCCCCTTTAATTATAATATTAAACTAGCTTTTATTAATATCCTTGTATTGATTTTAAAATATTAATCTTGTTTAATTAATTAATCTGATTAATTTCAGGGCCCTTAGAAGCAAGGATCATTTTCCTTCTTCATAACACCATTTTGGTGGGTTTATATTTGAAGGTCTTAACATGCCGATGAAGTACGTTACTACGTTGTCTATGTTTACTTTTTATATTGCAAAATATTTCTTTACCGTCGATATGTCCCGTGCTGTATAATGAATCGGTGCTATTATTATATTTGGTTTGAGTATGTGTGTTTTATGGGATTATTCTATTTAAGAAAAAGAATCATCTGTTTATTTTTATAAATTTAGACAATTAATTTCAAGTAGAATAGTTTAAATTTACTCAATCATTCTAATGTTGAATATAAAAAGTTTAGTGTGTTTCCATAGGTTATATATGTCACCACCCCGAAGGTAACCATGACGAAAATATCGTAAGTAACGATCCAACACTCCCTATTAAACGTATTCAAGTGGTCCGCAGCTAAAGTTTTAATGAATCAAATTCAAGCATCATTTTTACAATAATACTTATTAGATAATTACGACAATATATAACCTACAAAAAATTCCTTCTGTTAAAAATAACAGTAATACAATTTTTTTTTTATCTACGTTTTTACTTTTTAAATTGGAGATGGGTGGTGAAAGACTGATCAAAGAGCAGAGGGTAGATCTGATGTGATCATCAAAATTATCTGACTAATAGAATCTGAAATGTCAATCTCATGTCTGCTTTAATCATTTATTTCCTCTTCTCACTTTGAGAAATAAGTGAAGTTATATGAGTGGCTTTATATGAAGAGATGCATGGTGAAAGGTGACATGTGGAGTTATCTCATCCAATAAATACATTGGATTACATATCTGGGTGTCATCCAATAATGTGCATTGTAAGATTGCTCTCATCAGTATCATAATTGTCACGTCCCACACTCACTCAAATGCTGGGGGATGGAGACGTCTCATGTGTCCTCCATTTTTTCTTTAAGTGTATCATGGCCATGTTTATCTGCCATTTAGATTTTTGAAGTCACATGGCTATAAATAATGTCGTATATTGTCTAACCTACCAAGAAGTGTAATCAGTGTGGTCACCCCTGCTCGTAAGGGTCAATCGGCACAACCGACACCTGTTTAAAGAGCAGTGAGCTAAGGTCGACCTCTTCTAAACACCGCATAGGGCTGTATTCAAAGGATAATTTTTTCGTCATAGAGCGTTGCGCTGATGCGAATTTCATGGTCGTTTGTAGTTTTTCTTTTTCAGTTGGGGTTTCTGATCTCCGTAAATGATCCACCCACCTATCCATAGTGTTTGATTGGTATCTTGATGTCAGTTTTGTTTTAGGTTCCAACGATGCTTCCAATTTCAATGCATATTTCCGATAGTGCGTCTCGACTCATCGGTAAGGTTATTGTCGTTATTAAGGTATGAATTGTATACTTTTTGCATTGCATTACATCATTTTATAAAAAATTTATTTCGATGAGTTGTCACCTATGGAACACCTGACGGGCCTAGTCGCCAACATGTCAGATTTTACGTGTATGTACTTATATTTTATACGTTTACTATTGATGCATGATATTTCATTTATTGTTCTGATATATATATCCTAGAGAATTAATTCTTTTGATGCTTTTGACGGTTTTGGTGTTAAGGCATCACGAGGCTATTCCAACACATCTTTTGCTGAGTGAATATAGTTTTTTTGCGCATTACGAAAATAGTTAATAGGGCGGTAATGACGTGCTCCTTAAATTTTGAATCCTTAAATCTTATCAGGATATGTTTGTTTGTTACGATTTATGGGTGGTGTCATCGTCAACCATTGTTCATGACACCCCGAGTAATGTTGTTTAATCTTTGGATCGTCGTTTTTTTTTTACTTCCTTCTGGCTCATGAGGTCCTGTCTAGTCTTCGGATCGCCACTTTTCTTTCATGATGTGCTGAAGGGGTCATTGAGCGACCCTCAGTTTTCACGGTGATTGATTTCTACAGAAGAATGGTGTAGATTTATTTTACTATAATTACCTATGTATGTAGTCGTGTTTTTAAACTATCCCACTGATAGTTCGTGGAGTCTGTTTTTTTAAATGGTAAAGGATTTCGATGATACAAAATCTATATTTGGCTTGAGTACCCTATTTTATAGAAAAGAAAGAGATTTTTAACGATTGTAATCTTATGCGTGATATTTGAAGTTGAATCATTGTTTTGAAATGAAAGATAAAACTTTTTTGCATGAATTGCATTTAGTATAAGTTTCTTACCTAGTTAGTCGATCACCTTAAAATACCTCTCCTTTCTCCTAAGTTTGGATCATGGAGGCTAGGTGGCGAGGCTATTAGTTGAGTATTTCTAACACAACATAGAGATAAGCCTAACAAAATGCCGAGTCGAATGCCCGATCCTCAAGTAGGACCTACTCGCCAGCTTAAGACTTGGTTTGCAGCAAAAGACTTAAATCCAAATCCAAACCTAAAAGTTAACATAGTGATTTCAAGAAGATATAATGCGATAAGTAAAACAACAGTTCAACAATAATCTAAATATCCAAATCCAAATCCATACATTCTTATACATACCTAAATAATTTAGTCATCACTAGGAGTTTAAGAAAACACTCAAAATAACATATACAAACAAAGGGCGTAACGAAGCCTTTAGATCACCGCAGCTAACTGCTCTTATCCATACCTGGAAAGGGTAGGGGTTGTTTAGAATGAGTGACTAACTCAATAGGAAACTTGATATAGCCCTAACCTGCAAGAAAACGTTTAGAGCTTAGAGGGGATCGTTAGCTCCTCGGAATGGCAAGTAATGGCCAAGAAAAACACAAACTTGCAAGATGAACTTGAATGACCAAATGTGCTTAGATGAAAACGAAATTTTATATGATGTTAGTGGAGTGAGTGAGGTGTGTGATAGTGGGAGGCGTGGTCCTGATTCGTTGAGAAGAAAAAGATATGCAAAAAACTTCAAGAATCGGCCAATAGGTAATGTTTTGAAGCCTTTGGCAATAGTTGCTTCCAAGGAAGACAACTCGACTCTTGAACACGGTTTGGGGCCACTTCTTGCTGTTTTCCACTCCCAAGGAGATGGAGAAGAAGATGGCTATATAACCCTTGCAAGCTACCAAGCTAGAAGGGAGTGGTGGGGGCGCAACCCCTCGGTTTGTGCAAACCGAGCAAACCTTGAGGTTTCTTCAAACTCCTTCAACCATGGAAGGGAAATTCGTGCATGCTCCTTAAAATCAGTCCAAAAAACTTACAATCACCAATTACCATGCTTTTATAGACCTATGGATGGCTTGGATGTGATTCAAAAAGTGGTCTTCAAAATGGTGTAGCCGTTGGATCTTGAAGATAGCTTGGATGGCCGAGATGAGTTTGGTCTTCTTGATCCAATGGTTGAGTGATAACCATGTCATCAATCCTTGGCCTTGTGTTGATTGGAAAACCCTTAAGAAACCCTCAAGTGGCAGCCCATGGTTTGGCTAAAAGGTAGTGGTCCCCTCCACTCAAGATGGGCTCCAAAATGCATGCATTTTCTTTAAGGCCTATTCCTCCTCTTCCATGCACTCCATGCACTTGATTGAACCACTTCCATTCCATCATCTAATCCTATCCACACAATCTAACCCTAGCATTCATCTAATGCATGCATGCAACTATATGGCTAATGTTTGCCAAAATTACATAAAGGCTAGAGTTTGCCAACAAAATACAAAGTATAAAAAAAAAACATGGTTACATTAATTTGTCCTTTGGGAAGACAAATTCCCTCTTGATTTTCATCCATGCTTTCAATGCAAGGTTAAGCCTTGTGCTTAAGCTTCCACTCCAATCCTTCAAAGAAGTCTTTACCTACAAAAGAAATAAAATTATAAGTAATTAAATTAGGTAAAGTTTGGGCCTTGCTTTTGGATTGAGTGAGTGGGCCTCGGGGCACATCAAAACTTATACCAAAGACAATGCATGTAAAACATGATTAGATCACAAATAGTTTTCAAACAGCGTTGCAAGGAAAATTCATTTCCATTGTTTTGAGAAAAACGCTTTACGGGCAACCAATGAGGTAACAATCAAACGTTGTTGTATACATGGACAAGTATATTAAAATAGATAATTATCCCACTTTTCATTTTAAAATCACTTCAATAAAAAAAAAGGGTCACACAAGGATTTCTCTGACAAACTAACACATAAAAGTGGCAATTCAAAGACCAGGCTGCATCTCATGAATCCAAACATGTAAATAAAAGATAACGGTGATTTAAAGATCCAGTACAATGACATAAGCAAACAAACTGCATAAAGCCTTCAAGGAAAATAGGAAAGGAGCAAAGTAAAGAGTTTTAGATGTAAGAATAAAATATGACATTGTACTGCTGGACCAACATTGGTTGCATGGTAAGATGAACCTAGATATAAATGTAAATGGTCGTAACAATTACAAAATATGAAAACATAAGATGCTACGACGATAGACCAGATAGTAGTATATCATTTGAAATTTAGCAGTAATAGACTTAATGTGGTCAATTGAACAAAGCACGTGGCGACCTGCGGTCTTCACAAAAATTTCATAACTTTCATATCATGGTCAATCGATATTTAAATAAAGGTCAACAGTCGGATCAAAAATTGATGCTCGTCTAAAAATAGAGTGAGATTTAGGTAGTTGTAACAAACACTGCAATCACAGTTATTGTTGCTTTGAGAAAGGGTGAAACCCTACATTCCTTGAGCTAGATTGGCCTTAGAAAATTCAATAAAGTGTATCTGGAAGGGTAAGAAGAAAGGAATCTTTAAAAGGAAAGTTTTGGTGCAAGGACAGACAATTTGGCCAAACTCCATTAACAACCCATGTTTGAAATTCTTTTCTCTCTTTCTATTTATTTAATTGTGCTTTAGTTGTTTTTGGGAAAAAAATAGTTTGTGATTAAGAGAAATTAATGATAAAAGGTTTGCAAATTACTGAGCAGTTAAATTTGCGAAAATGTTTTATAACCTTATTCAGCCTCCATCCTTAATTTATATCAGTCTTATAATTGGTATCAGAGCTCAGATCTCTTTATATATTGTTATAAAACGAAGTATTTTTTTCTTAAAGTTTATTTATGGCATTGCAATGAATGAATATTCTTCCATGAAATTAAATATTAAATTAGTGTAAATTCACGTAATTTATTATGATAGAATGAATTTTTCTTATTTGTGTCATGTTTTTTGCAAGGTTTATATAATTAATCATGAGATGGAAAAATAACGAGAAACTATTGAAAGAAAAGAATTATAATTTATGCATTCATTTTAGAAGCCTAGGATTCCAAATAATAATAATTGCCTAGGCTCTCATGAAGGAACTCTATGCTTCAAAGATTCAAATCATAGTCCTCCAAACATGCAGTAAAGCCTACGCTTCCAAGTTGAAAGGCCTACGCTGGGAGATATAATAGTTTCTGTAAGACCGATATAACTTAAAGGGTGGTAAATTAGATTTTTTAGCTTTTCCAATTAATTAAAAATATAATTCGTTTGCAAGCTCAAACTAATTAAATGCTCTCAAAAAATAAAGATATACTCCTTCCAATATCCAAGCAAAATAGCTAGTAAGTAAAAGTAAAGAGAGATAGAGATTAGAAATGATATTGTTAATGTGGTTCAACCAATCTGTCTTTGTCTGTGCTGCAAGGCTCTCATTTGAATATTGATTTACTCAACCTTTCTGGTTACACTTGTTTGAGCTTCCGAGTGTCAATCGAACTTTTTCACTTCTAGGGTTTCTCCCTTTCTCTCTCAATAATAAATAAGATTGTAGAGTCTTGTACTACATCTAACTTTTACAAAGATTGTAACTCTCAAGTGAAGTAATAATGAAAGTTAG
The DNA here is from genome assembly GCA_022432975.1 of Begonia masoniana. Classification (NCBI taxonomy): domain Eukaryota; kingdom Viridiplantae; phylum Streptophyta; class Magnoliopsida; order Cucurbitales; family Begoniaceae; genus Begonia; species Begonia masoniana. The sequence goes on along the minus strand of CM039512.1, from coordinate 25,425,515 downwards.
GTGGCTAGCTCAAAACTTGAATGCGTAAATGTCTCAAATTGAATACGCTGAGTTTCAATGATTTGCACAACGGAGATTGCTTCTATTTATAGAAAACCATGATTTCTTCGAGCTTCAAGTCAACCACCGCTAGATGCCAATCGACCGCGATAAATCCATTAGAGACAATTTTAAGGTAGATTGTCTAACGCTGATAAGTGATTGGATTGGCACTTCTATCTACCACAGATGTCCTTAAAGTGAAATCATCTCGGGTTTGGTCTACCACGAGGCTTCTCTACTCTACATGTAACGTCCAGGAATTTCAGTTGTGGGTTTCGGGTTATAGATTTCCGAGTCTTAAATTTTAAGCCCTAAAGAACTTTAATTCGTACAATTAGTAAATTACGCCCGTTTTGCAAACGGGGAGTTTCATTAGAACTCTAAGAATAATTAGGAATATTCGGAGAAATAAGAAATTTTCGAAGAAACCAAATTGATAGACGAATTTACGAACGAAGCAAAGAACTTAACTAAGGGCATTTAGGTAATTTTGAAGTCAAAATTTATAATAAACCCAAATAACCTCCTTTTTACCTCATTTCCTCTCCTCTCCCCTATGTGAGCAATTTTCTTTCCCTCCATTGCAATTTCTCTTCTCCTCCATTGACGATCACTCACGTTCCGATTTTCGGCGAGTTTCTCTTCGGTTTTCTTCAACAAATCAACCCTCTAGGTAAGTTTTATACTTTGGGCTAGCTTAGTTGTTGTTTTAGGGCACTATTCGGTTGGGGTTAATTCGAGTTAGGGTTGAGCAATTGGGGGTTTTGGTAGAAATCGATAGTTTGACAATATTAATGCCCAATAGTGTTGTATTTATGATTGTTGTGGTAGTTTGTGTGAATTAATGGTGTGGGTTGATGTTTAAGGTTAAGTTTTGGTTGTTGGAAGGTTGTTGGAAGCTATTAATGGAGTTTTTGAATTAGTGAGCATAATGTGCCCGACGAAATGCCCGAATGAAGTAAATAAGAGTTTTAGGGAAATTTGTCTTAGCTCGGGGTTTCGTTTAGTTTTAATTTTTATAATATAGAGTCGATACTAATGACGTATTATGAAAATGCCTTAGGTAACCCAAGCTCTCAAAGGACGGTACTCGGCATAGCTAGGACTCCAGGTAAGTGGTGTTAGGTTTCCGGCTCCTAAAGCCCTACATTATATCGATGTTAAGAGTTAAGTGTCGTAATGATGTTTTCACAATTTTTGGGTTCGAAAGAGTCGGGTAGACTAGGACGTTTCCTAGGAGTAGTCTGTTAGGCTCGTTAATGTACGTTATGAATGTTTAGAGGAATGCTTGGCGCACTTTCTTCATGCATCATGTCTCCTCCTTTAAGATTTGTGTATATGTTTTTGCATGCATGTTTTCAAGTAAATAAAGTACAGTAAATAAAGATAAGTAAAGTTGGAGGATGAGTAGGGCACGAGGCACATTAATGGAAACTCATGGCACGACAATAAGTAATGGCAACTCAGGGCACGACAATACGTAATGGCAAGTCAGGGCAAGTGATTGGTCTACAGGGTAGACGTGATGGTGCCGTGCCTACTCATGCCTAAAGATATAGATGTATATGTTATGTAAAGTGAATAAATGAAAAACGAACATGTTTTGAAAGATCATGCATTTTGTATACTCATGTTTTAGTGCACCTCTTTACTAAGCATTATGTAACGCCCCGAGTTATCTGAACCCAATTTGTTACTCTTAAACTCGATCTTGACTAAGAAACTTTGGACCAAATTTAAAATTTCGCTCGAAAGTCTAGATTTGACATTACCTAAAACCTCAAAATGGTTTGAGACTTGCAGCGGAAATCTTTTGAGCAAAATAGAGTTAAACAAAACTATAGAACAATGTTTAAATAATCAGTTGAGATGTTGGGAAACATTCGACCAAAAGAAATAAAGGTTTAAATCGCGAAATACTTTGAAAGTTGCAAAGGTCAAATTTGTCTGCCGTTGTACAAAGTCAACAAGAGAGCAGAAATAAAACTGAAGATCTCCACCGACGACGTCAGCCGGAGGAGTCATTCTTCTAGCTTCAGCCGATCGCAAAACGACAAGTTTTGCTACTGTATCTACCGGTGACGTCAGCCGGATGATTCATTCATCCCGCCTCAGCCAATCACTAGACGACAAGTCTTTTACTCACGCCTTCCGGTAGGTAAAGTACTCGACATCATCCGGTTACAAAACGACAATTTACATCATACATCTTCCGATGAATTTAACACACGACATCCACCGGTGACTAAACGACAAAACTTCTACTACATCATCCGATGGATTTAACACTCGACATCCACCTGTCACTAAACGACAAATTACATTCTACATCATCCGATGAACTTAACACCCGACATCCACCAGTCACAAAACGACAAATTTTCTACTTATATCTTCTGATAGACAACAGAACAACAACTCAGCACCCGCCAATAGACATCGTCTATCAATAGAGAACAGAGCGACATTTCAACTACCCTTGCTATACAAACACAACTCTGACTACGAAAGGAAATTTACTCACTTCACCGTAACAATTCAGAAACAATTCAAAACATTGCATTTCTCAAGATCCAGTAAGAAAACATTGCATTTCTCAAGATCCAGTAAGAATCAACATTAAAACTCAACAAAATACTATTTTCAGAAAGGTCTCAAAGGCGTATTCAAAACATTGAAACCACTACTGTCATGAAATCTCAACACGCTTAAATTGAAACATTGTCAACTAAACCTTCACACCAACAGACATCAGTTAAACCGCCTCATCAGGATACCAAAGCGTGGCATGAATGTGCTTCAACAACTTCGCCTATTCCTCAGTAAATTCAGAGAACTCTCCAGTAGTTACCTCAACACCTACATCAAAAAACTCATCTATTAGCCTAATGCTAAGCAAGTAAAATAATAATGAAATGATATGCTGAAACATAAAACCAAAACATACAGTTTTTACTTTCTCATCTCAGTTGTACATTCGTTCGTTTACTAATCTGACCCCTCGGTTCCCTTGGGAGTGGGATCAATTCTCCCAATGTTATACATCATCTACTCGATTAAGGGGCGGATGAATTCCCTTAATAGCTACTCTGATCCCTCAGTTCCCTTGGGAGTGGGATCAGTTCTCCCAATGTTATACATCCTCTACTCGATTAAGGGGCAGATGAATTCCCTTAATAGCTATTACATTTCAATCTGTACTTGCCTTTCCGTGCCACTACATATAAATTCATTTTCGTAATTTTTTCAAAAACATGATGCATAACACGTAGAAAATACTTAAGCATGCATAAACCTACTGTTTTGTGATGTAGGCCTGAAGACACACACAACACTTCACTTACCTGGATTCCTGGGGAAATGTTTGGTTGCTAACCACTTCGGGTTCCGCTCAAACCTAAAACTATAGACAGTGTATTAGTTACACTTCATTATAAACTATCCAGGAGTCTATGGAAATTAGTTTGGAAGCTCAGATCTTCGTGCATTCCTGATTCTGCACTTAACCCGAAACTACACTCATTGGCAACACTCCCAAAACACATACATTGCACTCCCTTTGTTATCTAACTGTCTAGTCACAAGGAAAAATGAAGGAACTCACCTAAGTCAGAGAAATCGCTGGAGGAATCGAAGGGAGGGCCTCCTAGAGCCCTCTGCTAAGCTGAGGAGCTGAGAGTCGAAAAGAATTGGAAAACAGTGGCGGCTACAATGCATTAAATCCAAAAACCTATTCCTTAAATACGTTATCCATTTTAAATTTCCAATTACTCTTATGCCCTTGCCTAGTCATCCATTAACCCCACTTTTACTATTGTCATTAAAGTGTGTCATTAATTTAGAAAGAAATAAGACTTGGTTCTATAGAACCGGGTGTTACACATTAGGCTTAATGTGTTTATCGTATGATGTAGGTGACGAGAACGAAGGTGAGGAACCCCTCCTGAGGATCACATGTAGATGGTTGATGGGCGGAGCTCGTGGCGACGGGATGTGTTTTGGCTAGGCAAAAGAATCCGTGGGTGTGCTCCAATAGATTTTGTGGTAAATATGTGAATTAGATTGATATTGGATGAGGTGATAAATTCTATGATGTTTATAGGAGTTGATATTTTGGAAATGGTATAATGGATGTAGGCTCGAAATAGTGTTGTTTAGAATGACTCAAAATTGTTTTAATGATATTTTAGGAAGTTCCACTTTTAAGTTTTATATTGTGTTGAGGATTATGTTGGATTGATATAACAATTTTAGGTATTTCGAACTGCAAGGATACGCTCGAGTTTTAGAGTGATCCATGCAGTTTGTTTTCATGAATTTTAAACACGTGCTCGGGTAAGTGTATGAGTTGGGATTTTTTTTTTTGGGTTTGAAGATTTTGTGTTTAAAAAGGTGTGGAATGAGTTTTTGGAAAGTCTAAGGTGAAGGGTAAGTATTTGGGAAGGAAAGAAATTGTTAAGGGTAAGGAAAAGGGTAGGGGCGCGCGCAGGCCAGGCGCTGGTGCGTGCTGGTTGTACGTGGCGCGTGCGGCGTGTGCACTGGGCGCGCCCAGAATGTGGTCCCGCGATCGATCGTGACCGAGGCACGATCAATCGTGGTTTTGGGTAAATTTTAGTCGGGAAACCCGAGCCGGCCCAATCGATCGTGCCCGAGGCGCGATCGATCGTGGTTTTGGGTAAATTTTAGTCGGGAAACTTATTTTTGACTTTTCAAAACCTGTTTCGACCCGACCTTTTGCGATACTCTTTAAATATATTTTACGGGCGATCCCCGAGTATTTTAAAAGATTTTAAGGGCCCAAAAACCGAGTCAACGTTTTTTCGAAAAAGAGTTTTTACTTCGTTTTAATGATTTAAAAGTTGGCGACTTTCATGCCGTCGTGTTTAAGTTAAAGCTAGTCTAATTAGGATCGATCGAGAAGAGTCATTTGTCTATGTTTGTTTTGTACTAGAGCGTTGAGTAAAAAGAAAATTTTTACGTGAAAATCCGATGGTCTAAAGTTAAGATTATGTCATGGTTGGTCCGTGGCGGCCCTGACCGGGTTGGGGTCGTCACACTACAACTACGATCCATTGCAGCTGAGGTCTGGTCTACTGCATCTTATGTTCTAAAACTATATGCCTTAGGCTTGAGCCACCATAGGACATCCTTGGTCTACTGCAACAGTCTACCATGGTTGATGTAACGACCCTTATCACTATTCCTAATTTTTCCGTATTATTATTATTTTATTATTATTTTTTTTAAAACTCTAATTCATTTTTAAACCTCTAAAATGTCCCTAAAACCATTTAAAGAAAATACCTTAAAATAAATGTTGAAATTTCTTTGAAACTTAATTAAAACATTAAAGAAATAAAATCATTAAACAGAAGAGGGATCGGCCCAGCAGAACAAGGGGAAAGAAAAAGGCCCAAGCCCAAAATTTTTCACATCCGCCGCTCACTCACAAAACACATCCATCTGTGAACAGTACATCCACCTGTGAACAGTACATCCACCTGCGAACAGTACATCCACCTGCGAACAGTACATCCACCACTCAACTCACAAAACACATCCACCTGTGAACAGTACGTCCACCTGCGAACAGTACATCCACTTGCGAAAAGTACATCCACCACTCAACTCACAAAACACATCCACCGCTCAACTCACAAAACATATCCACCTGTGAACAGTACATCCACCTGCGAACAGTACATCCACCACTCAACTCACAAAACACATCCACCGCTCAACTCACAAAACATATCCACCTGTGAACAGTACATCCACCTGCGAACAGTACATCCACCACTCAACTCACAAAACACATCCACCTATGAATAGTACATCTACCTGTGAACAGTACATCCACCTACGAACAGTACATCCACCACCCAACTCACAAAACACATCCACCGCTCAACTCACAAAACACATCCACCTGTGAACAGTACATCCACCTGTGAACAGTACATCCACCTGTGATTTTGACCAAACGCTTAACCGAAACCCATATAATTTTCCCCCCGGACTTACAACACCATTTACTTCATGACACTTCCAAAACATTAGACATAAACATTTGCCAGTTCCAGAAAACATCAAATGAACAGTATATAGGTCACAACACATCCACCGCTCAACTCACAAAACACATCCACCTGTGAACAGTACATCCACCTGTGAACAGTACATCCACCTGTGATTTTGACCAAACGCTTAACCGAAACCCATATAATTTTCCCCCCGTACTTACACACCATTTATCAGAACTTCACAAAACATTAGACATACCTATTTTCCATTTCCAGAAACATCAAATTACAACTAACCAAAATATCAAAAATACTACAAAATACTATCAATCTTCCAAAAACACTATACAATACCAATCCAAATCCAAACATTCTAAAATGATTTAACTATACATTTTTTCCTATCTTTCTATCTATCAATTCCCCAAAACACATACTTACGTTCCCACTGGTCAAAATGGCACATACTGCGCTAGCACACTCCAAAGAGCATTCTTCTTCAACCTGCTTAGACATTGGGCGGAGGAACGTCGTCCTCACCTATATCGAGGTCACCTACACCATAGAAATAAAATGTAAGCTAAAGGCTCAATAAGTCTACGTGAATGCACGTGAATGCTATGCATGTACAGTTCATAAATCATGGATTCTACCTTTTCGCTAATAATTTCATTTATGTCACCGGGGCTTCACTCTTGCTAGATAAGAACGGCACATCCGTCAAGTGGATAGCCCCTCGTATCTAACCAGGGGAAAACATGCTTCACCTGACAGTCATGTCTGAACCACCCCCACCGATGTGACCATCATTACATTTATTAGCCTTTTCGTTAACCTTTTCTTTTCATGAAAATATGCATAGAAATTCTTGTCATGCCTTTAGAAAACAATGATGCATGAACACGTGCGATACAATAAACAATACAATAAACGACCTCAAAACACAACAAGCAATAAACTAAAACATTGCACAATTTAAACTAATTAACTACCCGACTTATTACCCAAAACAATCAAATATCTCCAAAATCCTCGAATCAACAATTTCTTATGGTGTAGGCCAAATCGGTTAAACAAGTCACGAAGACTTACCTCGCGTCAGTTGTAATTCAAGCTCCGTCCACGAGCGTTGTTTACCTAAGGCAATTCACAACATTCGTCATTTAAATCAATTCTAAACTATCAACTTTAGAAAATTACAAACTCCTAGCTAAAGAAAATCTTCTAAACTCTAAAACACCTCATTGAGACATTTTATCGAGCAACTCGTGCTCGTGAATTTCCAAACCTCCATTAATGGAGCATTTAAAACTTCCAACCACTCAAAACCTCAATAACTTTCATTAATTCAACTAACTTTTATCAACAACCATAAAGACTCCCATTAGAGCCATAAATACGGTAAACATATCGATTTCAAACTCTATTTCACGTTTTCAACGAAAACCCTAACGAACCCTAACCGTTTTAAACCCTAGAAATTGAAATCTAAATGTAACACCCGACAACTTCAACCAGGTGACTTCCTAACTGTATTAACGGTCATGAATATTCAATCTTCATGGTTTAGAGTTTTGTGCCAAGCTTAATTAATTACATGTGGATTTAAACTAGGTTGAGTGGCAAAGTTGTAATAATGGAGGATTGAGACCTGTATTTAAAGAAAATGGAAAGGATTCAAACCTCATTTAAAACCACTGTAGCCGCCATCTCTTACTCTCGGCGATTTCCCCTCCCGAGCTCTCGCTCTCTGTTAGCTGGAAATCCCTCCTTCGACGATCGATTTCCTTGCTGCTTCTCGACTACTTCTTGCTCGAGGTACGAGTTTGGCAATGTAGCTATCTTTTAGTCGTTAATCTCTGTTTTCAGCTATGTGTTGAGGTTCTGGATTCTTCAATGGCCGAGTTTTAGTAAGGGTATTTTAAAATCTGAAAGTGGTAATGTCATTCCGAATCGATTTTGGACATTAAACAACCAACCCTGAGTTATCGCTAATCGAATCTATCTGTTTTGGGTTTTGGATTTCAAACTGCACAGAGAACTATACTAAGGATTCAGGAGTGACTATAGCTATTAGATCCTAGGATGACTTGTGATTAGAACTAATAGAATTTTGTTTTAACTACTGCATTGTAAATGTTTTAGGTGCAATGATGCATGAACACGTGCGATACAATAAACAATACATTAAACGACCTCAAAACACAACAAGCAATAAACTAAAACATTGCACAATTTAAACTAACTAACTACCCGACTTATTACCCAAAACAATCAAACATCTCCAAAATCCTCGAATCAACAATTTCTTATGGTGTAGGCCAAATCGGTTAAACAAGTCACGAAGACTTACCTCGCGTCCGTTGTAATTCAAGCTCCGTCAACGAGCGTTGTTTACCTAAGGCAATTCACAACATTCGTCATTTAAATCAATTCTAAACTATCAACTTTAGAAAATTACAAACTCCTAGCTAAAGAAAATCTCCTAAACTCTAAAACACCTCATTGAGGCATTTTATCGAGCAACTCGTGCTCGTGAATTTCCAAACCTCCATTAATGGAGCATTTAAAAACTTCCAACACTCAAAACCTCAATAACTTTCATTAATTCAACTAACTTTTATCAACAACCATAAAGACTCCCATTAGAGCCATAAATACGGTAAACATATCAATTTCAAACTCTATTTCATGTTTTCAACGAAAACCCTAACTAACCCTAACCATTTTAAACCCTAGAAATTGAAATCTAAATGTAACACCCGACAACTTCAACCAGGTGACTTCCTAACTGTATTAACGGTCATGAATATTCAATCTTCACGGTTTAGAGTTTTGTGCCAAGCTTAATTAATTACATGTGGATTTAAACTAGGTTGAGTGGCAAAGTTGTAATAATGGAGGATTGAGACCTGTATTTAAAGAAAATGGAAAGGATTCAAACCTCATTTAAAACCACTGTAGCCGCCATCTCTTACTCTCGGCAATTTCCCCTCCCGAGCTCTCGCTCTCTGTTAGCTGGAAATCCCTCCTTCGATGATCGATTTCCTTGCTGCTTCTCAACTACTTCTTGCTCGAGGTACGAGTTTGGCAATGTAGCTATCTTTTAGTCATTAAGCTCTGTTTCCAGCTATGTGTTGAGGTTCTGGATTCTTCAATGGCCGAGTTTTAGTAACGGTATTTTAAAATCTGAAAGTGGTAATGTCATTCCGAATCGATTTTGGACATTAAACAACCAACCCTGAGTTATCGCTAATCGAATCTATCTGTTTTGGGTTTTGGATTTCAAACTGCACAGAGAACTATACTAAGGATTCGGGAGTGACTATAGCTATTAGATCCTAGGATGACTTGTGATTAGAACTAATAGAATTTTGTTTTAACTACTGCATTGTAAATGTTTTAGGTGCAATGATGCATGAACACGTGCGATACAATAAACAATACATTAAACGACCTCAAAACACAACAAGCAATAAACTAAAACATTGCACAATTTAAACTAACTAACTACCCGACTTATTACCCAAAACAATCAAACATCTCCAAAATCCTCGAATCAACAATTTCTTATGGTGTAGGCCAAATCGGTTAAACAAGTCACGAAGACTTACCTCGCGTCCGTTGTAATTCAAGCTCCGTCAACGAGCGTTGTTTACCTAAGGCAATTCACAACATTCGTCATTTAAATCAATTCTAAACTATCAACTTTAGAAAATTACAAACTCCTAGCTAAAGAAAATCTCCTAAACTCTAAAACACCTCATTGAGGCATTTTATCGAGCAACTCGTGCTCGTGAATTTCCAAACCTCCATTAATGGAGCATTTAAAACTTCCAACCACTCAAAACCTCAATAACTTTCATTAATTCAACTAACTTTTATCAACAACCATAAAGACTCCCATTAGAGCCATAAATACGGTAAACATATCAATTTCAAACTCTATTTCATGTTTTCAACGAAAACCCTAACTAACCCTAACCATTTTAAACCCTAGAAATTGAAATCTAAATGTAACACCCGACAACTTCAACCACTCAAAACCTCAATAACTTTCATTAATTCAACTAACTTTTATCAACAACCATAAAGACTCCCATTAGAGCCATAAATACGGTAAACATATCAATTTCAAACTCTATTTCATGTTTTCAACGAAAACCCTAACTAACCCTAACCATTTTAAACCCTAGAAATTGAAATCTAAATGTAACACCCGACAACTTCAACCAGGTGACTTCCTAACTGTATTAACGGTCATGAATATTCAATCTTCACGGTTTAGAGTTTTGGATTTCAAACTGCACAGAGAACTATACTAAGGATTCGGGAGTGACTATAGCTATTAGATCCTAGGATGACTTGTGAATAGAACTAATAGAATTTTGTTTTAACTACTGCAATGTAAATGTTTTAGGTGAAGAAGTTTGAAGAGAAAGGAGCTCAAATTGTTAAGGAGACCAGGTAAGTGAATGTATAGGTTTCTCGGTCTTTAGGACCCTACATCAAAGGATTCTAGGTAGATACTCATACGATGATTAGTAGTTCCTTATGTTACTGACTAGCATTTATGTTGATGATTAGTTCAATGGTAAGGTTTCATGTTGGATAGTGCTCTGTTCTGTAGCTTGATGATTTAAGAATTTCCATGTACATGCATCATGACTATTTTATGCATATGAAAATGTTTTTAAGAGCATGGTTTTCTCATGAATAAAGTAAGATAATGAAGTAAATCTTATGCAACGTGAATTAAGTGAGGGTTGGGGGCGGTTTGACGTATGTCACTGTCCAAAAGGAAGGACCATGATTTAGACCTGCAAGGGATTATGTACACTCTCACTGTCAACCCCCTTTACCGGCACAAATCCTCACTTAATCCACACAACATGAACGAGGAATATGATTGATGAATACAAGATAATGATGAATGATGAATGATGAATATGAATGATGAATATGAATGATGAATATGAATGATGAATATGAATGATGAATATGAATGATGAATATGAATGATGAATATGAATGATGAATATGAATGATGAATATGAATGATGAATATGAATGATGAATATGAATGATGAATATGAATGATGAATATGAATGATGAATATGAATGATGAATATGAATGATGAATATGAATGATGAATATGAATGATGAATATGAATGATGAATATGAATGATGAATATGAATGATGAATATGAATGATGAATATGAATGATGAATATGAATGATGAATATGAATGATGAATATGAATGATGAATATGATTGATGAATATGAATGATGAATATGAATGATGAATATGATTGATGAATATGAATGATGAATATGAATGATGAATATGAATGATGAATATGAATGATGAATATGAATGATGAATATGAATGATGAATATGATTGATGAATATGAATGATGAATATGAATGATGAATATGATTGATGAATATGAATGATGAATATGATTGATGAATATGAATGATGAATATGAATGATGAATATGAATGATGAATATGATTGATGAATATGAATGATGAATATGAATGATGAATATGAATGATGAATATGAATGATGAATATGAATGATGAATATGAATGATGAATATGAATGATGAATATGAATGATGAATATGAATGATGAATATGAATGATGAATATGAATGATGAATATGAATGATGAATATGAATGATGAATATGAATGATGAATATGATTGATGAATATGAATGATGAATATGAATGATGAATATGAATGATGAATATGAATGATGAATATGAATGATGAATATGAATGATGAATATGATTGATGAATATGAATGATGAATATGAATGATGAATATGAATGATGAATATGAATGATGAATATGAATGATGAATATGAATGATGAATATGAATGATGAATATGAATGATGAATATGAATGATGAATATGAATGATGAATATGAATGATGAATATGAATGATGAATATGAATGATGAATATGATTGATGAATATGAATGATGAATATGAATGATGAATATGAATGATGAATATGATTGATGAATATGAATGATGAATATGAATGATGAATATGAATGATGAATATGAATGATGAATATGATTGATGAATATGAATGATGAATATGAATGATGAATATGAATGATGAATATGAATGATGAATATGATTGATGAATATGAATGATGAATATGAATGATGAATATGAATGATGAATATGATTGATGAATATGAATGATGAATATGAATGATGAATATGAATGATGAATATGAATGATGAATATGAATGATGAATATGAATGATGAATATGAATGATGAATATGAATGATGAATATGAATGATGAATATGAATGATGAATATGAATGATGAATATGAATGATGAATATGAATGATGAATATGATTGATGAATATGAATGATGAATATGAATGATGAATATGAATGATGAATATGATTGATGAATATGAATGATGAATATGAATGATGAATATGAATGATGAATATGATTGATGAATATGAATGATGAATATGAATGATGAATATGAATGATGAATATGAATGATGAATATGATTGATGAATATGAATGATGAATATGAATGATGAATATGAATGATGAATATGAATGATGAATATGAATGATGAATATGAATGATGAATATGAATGATGAATATGAATGATGAATATGAATGATGAATATGAATGATGAATATGAATGATGAATATGAATGATGAATATGAATGATGAATATGAATGATGAATATGAATGATGAATATGAATGATGAATATGAATGATGAATATGAATGATGAATATGAATGATGAATATGAATGATGAATATGAATGATGAATATGAATGATGAATATGAATGATGAATATGAATGATGAATATGAATGATGAATATGAATGATGAATATGAATGATGAATATGAATGATGAATATGAATGATGAATATGAATGATGAATATGAATGATGAATATGAATGATGAATATGAATATAATAGATTAAGTAGGACGAGTCTATTTCTTTCTAACATTGAGTCCTCTGTTGAAGTTGTCTGTTGATCACTGAGTCTGGAAATAATTTTAAGGATAGTTGGATGGTCTGTTTGCTTAAGTCTTCCGCTATATGAATTCTGGATGAGTTACTGATTTTCATTAGTATGAATGTTATGCCATTGAAGGTTGAAGTCAGTGAAGGATGTGTCTATCGGATGATGTAAGTGATATTTCATTGTCCAGTGACCGGTAGATGTAGAGTGTTTAAGCTATCGGAAGATGTAAGTATAGTTTTGTCGTCTAGCGACCGGTAGATGAAGTGCATTTAAGTTACCGGATGATGTAAGTGATATTTCATTGTCTAGTGACCGGTAGATGTAGAGTGTTTAAGCTATCGGAAGATGTAAGTATAGTTTTGTCGTCTAGCGACTGGCAGATGAAGTGCATTTAAGTTACCGGATGATGTAAGTGCTAGTTCATTGTCTAGTGGCCGGTAGATGTAGAGTGTTTAAGCTATCGGAAGATGTAAGTATAGTTTTGTCGTCTAGCGACCGGTAGATGAAGTGCATTTAAGTTACCGGATGATGTAAGTGATATTTCATTGTCCAGTGACCGGTAGATGTAGAGTGTTTAAGCTATCGGAAGATGTAAGTATAGTTTTGTCGTCTAGCGACCGGCAGATGAAGTGCATTTAAGTTACCGGATGATGTAAGTGATATTTCATTGTCCAGTGACCGGTAGATGTAGAGTGTTTAAGCTATCGGAAGATGTAAGTATAGTTTTGTCGTCTAGCGACTGGCAGATGAAGTGCATTTAAGTTACCGGATGATGTAAGTGATATTTCATTGTCCAGTGACCGGTAGATGTAGAGTGTTTAAGCTATCGGAAGACGTAAGTATAGTTTTGTCGTCTAGCGACTGGCAGATGAAGTGCATTTAAGTTACCGGATGATGTAAGTGATATTTCATTGTCCAGTGACCGGTAGATGTAGAGTGTTTAAGCTATCGGAAGATGTAAGTATAGTTTTGTCGTCTAGTGACCGGTAGATGTAGAGTGTTTAAGCTATCGGAAGATGTAAGTATAGTTTTGTCGTCTAGCGACCGGCAGATGAAGTGCATTTAAGTTACCGGATGATGTAAGTGATATTTCATTGTCCAGTGACCGGTAGATGTAGAGTGTTTAAGCTATCGGAAGATGTAAGTATAGTTTTGTCGTCTAGCGACTGGCAGATGAAGTGCATTTAAGTTACCGGATGATGTAAGTGATATTTCATTGTCCAGTGACCGGTAGATGTAGAGTGTTTAAGCTATCGGAAGATGTAAGTATAGTTTTGTCGTCTAGCGACCGGCAGATGAAGTGCATTTAAGTTACCGGATGATGTAAGTGATATTTCATTGTCCAGTGACCGGTAGATGTAGAGTGTTTAAGCTATCGGAAGATGTAAGTATAGTTTTTGTCGTCTAGCGACCGGCAGATGAAGTGCATTTAAGTTACCGGATGATGTAAGTGATATTTCATTGTCCAGTGACCGGTAGATGTAGAGTGTTTAAGCTATCGGAAGATGTAAGTATAGTTTTTGTCGTCTAGCGACCGGTAGATGTAGAGTGTTTAAGCTATCGGAAGATGTAAGTATAGTTTTTGTCGTCTAGCGACCGGCAGATGAAGTGCATTTAAGTTACCGGATGATGTAAGTGATATTTCATTGTCCAGTGACCGGTAGATGTAGAGTGTTTAAGCTATCGGAAGATGTAAGTATAGTTTTTGTCGTCTAGCGACCGGCAGATGAAGTGCATTTAAGTTACCGGATGATGTAAGTGATATTTCATTGTCCAGTGACCGGTAGATGTAGAGTGTTTAAGCTATCGGAAGATGTAAGTATAGTTTTTGTCGTCTAGCGACCGGCAGATGAAGTGCATTTAAGTTACCGGATGATGTAAGTGATATTTCATTGTCCAGTGACCGGTAGATGTAGAGTGTTTAAGCTATCGGAAGATGTAAGTATAGTTTTTGTCGTCTAGCGACCGGCAGATGAAGTGCATTTAAGTTACCGGATGATGTAAGTGATATTTCATTGTCCAGTGACCGGTAGATGTAGAGTGTTTAAGCTATCGGAAGATGTAAGTATAGTTTTTGTCGTCTAGCGACCGGCAGATGAAGTGCATTTAAGTTACCGGATGATGTAAGTGATATTTCATTGTCCAGTGACCGGTAGATGTAGAGTGTTTAAGCTATCGGAAGATGTAAGTATAGTTTTTGTCGTCTAGCGACCGGTAGATGTAGAGTGTTTAAGCTATCGGAAGATGTAAGTATAGTTTTTGTCGTCTAGCGACCGGTAGATGTAGAGTGTTTAAGCTATCGGAAGATGTAAGTATAGTTTTTGTCGTCTAGCGACCGGTAGATGTAGAGTGTTTAAGCTATCGGAAGATGTAAGTATAGTTTTTGTCGTCTAGCGACCGGTAGATGTAGAGTGTTTAAGCTATCGGAAGATGTAAGTATAGTTTTTGTCGTCTAGCGACCGGCAGATGAAGTGCATTTAAGTTACCGGATGATGTAAGTGATATTTCATTGTCCAGTGACCGGTAGATGTAGAGTGTTTAAGCTATCGGAAGATGTAAGTATAGTTTTTGTCGTCTAGCGACCGGCAGATGAAGTGCATTTAAGTTACCGGATGATGTAAGTGATATTTCATTGTCCAGTGACCGGTAGATGTAGAGTGTTTAAGCTATCGGAAGATGTAAGTATAGTTTTTGTCGTCTAGCGACCGGCAGATGAAGTGCATTTAAGTTACCGGATGATGTAAGTGATATTTCATTGTCCAGTGACCGGTAGATGTAGAGTGTTTAAGCTATCGGAAGATGTAAGTATAGTTTTTGTCGTCTAGCGACCGGTAGATGTAGAGTGTTTAAGCTATCGGAAGATGTAAGTATAGTTTTTGTCGTCTAGCGACCGGCAGATGAAGTGCATTTAAGTTACCGGATGATGTAAGTGATATTTCATTGTCCAGTGACCGGTAGATGTAGAGTGTTTAAGCTATCGGAAGATGTAAGTATAGTTTTTGTCGTCTAGCGACCGGCTTTCATCTGGAATTGAGTGCAAGGCATTGGTGGGATTCAATCCAGAACACCGCTAATGCAGGAGCTATGACCTGGGAAATGTTTAAGACTGCCTTCTTTGACAAGTACTTCAATAGGACTATTCGGGCCAACAAGAAGAAGGAGTTCATGAATCTGCGACAAACTGGCTCTGTGACGGATTACATATGCAAATTTGATGCTTTATCACGGTTTGCTCCCCGATTGGTTGAGGATGACGAGGACAGGATTTACCAATTTGTACAAGGACTGAAGCCGAGTTTGTACATGAAAGTAAAGACTGCTGGAATACACAATGTATCTTATGGTGAAGTGACGGCTAAGGCCTTAGAGCTAGAAGAGGCTGAAATGACAGCATATGCACAGCGTGAGCAGCCAAAGAAATTCACGAAGGAAACTCAGCCGCCACCACGTCAGAACAAAGGATGGCAGCCGCAACAGAACAGGGGACCACAACAACAACAGCAAGGTATAAAACCCTTCAATCCAAATGAAGACCGAGGGAAGGGAAAACGACCATTGGCCCCTCTATGCTCCAACTGCCAGAAGAACCACCATGGCGAATGCAAGTTGCATTCTGGCCGATGCTACGGGTGTGACAAAGTTGGACACATAGTCAGAGACTGCCCCATGCCACCTGACCCAAACCGAGCAAGAGTAATACCTCGAGTCTTTGCTATGATGGAAGATGAAGTTACCATGCAGCATACGGTCATAACAGGTACAATTATGATCTGTGGTATTTCTGCTTATACACTTATAGACACAGGTGCCACACACTCATTTATTGCAACCTTATTTATGTGTAAGCATAAGTTGGAATACTCACCAGCTGATAGGCCATATAGTGTGATGTTACTATCAGGAAAGTCCTTGTATTCCGAGCAGATATTGAAAGGCGATATTGTGTCCTTAGGAAATAAGAAGTTATATGTAGAACTGATTATAGTTGACATGAAGGGATATGAAGTTATATTAGGAATGGATTGGTTATCCAGACATTATGCCACGATAAGTTGTAGGTCTGGGTTAGTCGAGTTTCGACCCCCTAATAGAGATCGGTATACCTTCCAAGCTATACCAAAAATAAGTAAGATACCAATTATCTCCTCGCTAGAGACTCAACGGATATTGAATGATGGCTGTGAAAGTTACCTAGCTAGTATAATGGATACTCGGGTGAGGAATAAGATAGAGTTACAAGATATCCCTATCGTCCGAGATTTCCCTGAAGCATTTTTGGATGACTTGCCAGGATTACCACCCGATAGAGAAATAGAGTTTATAATTGATACATATCCCGAGGCATTACCCGTATCTAAGAATCCTTATCGCATGGCACCTGTTGAACTAAAGGAGTTAAAAGTCCAACTACAGGTATTAGTAGACAAGGGATTTATACGCTCTAGTAGTTCTCCCTGGGGTGCACCTGTGTTATTCGTTAAGAAGAAAGATGGTTCCCTAAGGATGTGCATTGATTACCGAGGACTGAACAAGTTGACAATTAAGAATAAATACCCCTTGCCCCGAATTGATGACTTGTTTGATCAATTACAAGGAGCTAAGGTGTTTTCAAAGATTGACTTACGTTCGGGGTACTACCAACTGAAGGTTAAGAAGGAGGATGTACCTAAGACAGCTTTTAGGACCCGTTATGGACATTATAAATTTCTTGTGATGTCGTTTGGGTTAACCAATGCACCTGCAGCTTTTATGGATTTGATGAATCGAGTGTTTCGTGATTACTTGGACAAGTTTGTGATTGTATTCATAGATGATATTCTCATATACTCACAGACTGAAACTGACCACGAAGAACACCTAAGAATGGTTTTGACAACCCTGAAACAATAACAACTTTATGCCAAGTTATCCAAGTGTGAATTCTGGTTGGATAAGGTTAACTTTTTAGGCCATGTCATTTCTGCTGAGGGTATATCAGTAGATCCAACCAAGATTCAGGCTGTTAAGGATTGGCCACAGCCAAGGAATGTCAGTGAAGTCCGTAGTGTTCTTGGTTTGGCAGGCTATTATAGGAAATTTATTAAAGGATTTTCTATGATAGCTAAGCCTTTAACTAATTTGACAAAGAAGGACACCAAATATTCTTGGACTGAAGCCTGTGAAGATGGCTTCCAAACACTTAAGCTGAAGTTGACGACAGCCCCGCTTTTGACTCTCCCAACTGAAGGAGGAAGGTTTAGTGTTTATTGTGATGCATCCAAAGTTGGATTGGGGTGTGTCTTGATGCAAGACGGCAAGGTCGTGGCTTATGCTTCCAGGCAGTTAAAGAATTATGAACAGAACTACCCCACTCACGATTTGGAATTAGCCGCAGTTATTTTTGCATTAAAGATTTGGAGACATTATCTGTATGGACAACAGTGTGAAGTATTTTCTGACCATAAAAGCCTGAAGTACCTCTTTACTCAAAAGGAATTAAACATGAGACAGAGACGTTGGTTAGAATTTGTTAAAGATTATGACTTCGAAATTAAGTATCATCCAGGCAAGGCTAATGCTGTAGCCGATGCTTTAAGCAGAATGTCAACGACTATTCAACCCGCGACATCAACCATGTCTATACCTTTGAGGAAGGAGGTCCAGAAGTTTGAATTGGAAATAGTTCCCGAGCTGTCAGCTTTACTGGCTGATTTATCTATCCGACCAACTATTTTGGACAGGATCAAAGAGGCACAACAATAGGATTCGAAGGAGAATAATTGTAGCGACCCTAATACTGTACCCAATTTCCCGTACATTTTTTTTTATCCCTATACTTTAAATAAACTCTAGGCGGAATTTAAACCGAAATCTATGTTGTAAACCATTTAAAACAAAATCCTTGATAACATAAAACAATTTAAAAACAATTAATTAAAACACTTAAAATCATTTATTTCAATTTAAAGCATCGGCCACAAGAGAGAAGGGCAGAAGTGGTATTCGGCCACAAAAGAGAAGGGCGATCGATCACTGAACACCAAACAGGAGGGGCGATCGATCGCCCCTTACCTTGGCGATCGATCGCCTCTCGCGATCAATCCAACGCCCAGGCGCTTCTCCCCTTTTCTTTTCCCTGCATACTCTCCGAAATCAGAGAATTCCAGAGAGAATCCCTCCATGGTTTTTCTCTTTTTCTCTTCCCCGCACACCACTCTACTTGCCCGATCCTCTTCAAAATAGGAAAGGGCCCCACAAAACGAGGGTTTAACTTGCTTCTCCTTCCGAACCGCATAACGCCCTTAAACAGAGAAATCTTTAAATACACTTTGTCACCTTCCTTAAACTATAATTCTCTCCATCTGGTGTCAGCATAACTCTTTTGGCGGCTTTGTGCTATCTCTATACGTTGTTTGATAACAGCGACCTTCTCCGCTATTTGCTGCAAGATGTCTGGGCCAACTATGCTAGCCTCGCCTACCTCATCCCAATATAGCGGAGACCTGCATTTTCGACCATATAACGCCTCATACGGAGCCATGCCAATAGTAGCCTGGAAGCTGTTGTTGTATAAAAACTCAATCAATGGTAAATATTGACTCAACGAGCCCTGAAACTCCAGCACACAAGCTTGAAGCATATCCTCAAGAATCTGATTTGTTCTTTCTGTCTGTCCATCAGTCTGAGGATGAAACGCCGTGCTAAAATTCAACTGAGTTTCCATCACCTTATGTAAACTCTTCCAAAACTTCGAAGTAAACTTAGCATCTCTATCAGAAACAATAGAGATGGGCACTCCGTGTCATCGGACGATCTCCTGCACATACAGCTCAGCTAGCTGATCTATAGAATAGGTCATCTTCATTGGCAGGAAGTGGGTTGTCTTTGTCAAACGGTCCACTATCACCCAAATACCATCGTGCCCCTTTGTCGTTCTCGAGAGTCCAACTATAAAATCTGTGGAGATTTGCTCCAATTTTCACTCCGGAATAGGTAATGGCTGTAAGGTTCCGGCTAGCCTTTGATGTTCTGCCTTAACCTGTTGGCAAATCAGGCAGGTTTCTATGTATCTGGCAATCTCTCTCTTCATGTTCAGCCACCAGAAGTGTTGCCTCATATCTCTATATATTTTCGTGCTTCCTGGATGCACTGAATATGCCAAGGAGTGTGCCTCGGTTAAGATCTCCGTTTTTAACTCATCATTGCTAGGCACGTACCACCTGTGCCTAAATTTCAATACTCCATCATTTGTCAGGTTGAAATCAGACGAACCTTCAGATGTCATGCTCATTCGATGCCTTTCACACTCCAAATCCTTCTGTTGAGCTTCTCGTATCCTGTCCAACATTGTCGGTCTAAGAGAAATGTTGGTGAGCATACTGGACAACTCTGCCACAATCTCTACATCGAACTTTTCAATCTCAGACCTCAGCATTACCGACATCGATGCAAGTGAAGGTTGACTCGTAGTGGGCATTCGGCTCAAGGCGTCAGTGACTTTGTTTGCCTTTCATGGGTGGTATTTAATTTCAAAATCATAATCTTTAACGAACTCCAACCACCGTCGCGGTCGCATATTAAGTTCTTTTTGCGTAAACAATTACTTTAAGTTCTTGTGATCTGAGAACACCTCACACTGCTGCCCGTACAGATAATGTCACCAGATTTTTAACGTAAAAACAACCGCTGCAAGCTCAAGGTCGTGTGTTGGATAATTTTGCTCATACGGCTTCAACTGCCGAGAAGTATAAGCAATGACCCTGCCTTCCTGCATCAATACACATCCCAATCCAATCCTCGAGGCGTCGCAGTAAATACTGAACTTACCACCCTCAACTGGTAGTGTCAGAACTGGAGCTGTAGTCAGTCTCTGTTTCAGCTCCACAAAGCTCTTTTCACAAGGAGGCGACCATACAAACTTTTCATTCTTTCTTGTCAATCGGGATAGAGGGACTGCGATCTTTGAAAATCTCTCAATGAATTTCTTGTAGTATCCAGCCAATCCGAGAAATCCTCGTACCTCTCGCACATTTTTAGGCTGTGGCCAATCCATGACAACTTCAATCTTTGTCGATCAACCGAAATTCCCTCCTGAGATATGATGTGGCCAAGAAAACTAATCCAATCTAGCAAAAACTCAGACTTATAGAACTTCGGATATAATTGATGTTGGCATAGAATCTTCAGGACAATTCGCAAATGCTCCACGTGCTCTTCCTTTGTCTTCGAATAGATCAAGATGTCATCAATAAAGACGACAAAAAACTTGTCTAAATACTCCTTAAAAACACGGTTCATTAAATTCATAAAAGCTGCAGGAGCATTCGTAAGTCCAAAAGACATCACAAGAAATTCGTAATGTCCATACCTCGTTCGGAAGGCCGTTTTCTGAACATCTTCCCTCCGGACCTTCAACTGATAATAACCCGAGCGTAGGTCTATTCTCGAAAATACTCGGGCACCCTGCAGTTGATCAAACAGGTCGTCAATCCGAGGCAGTGGATACTTATTCTTCACCGTTAGCTTATTCAACTCTCTGTAATCAACGCACATTCTGAGAGTTCCGTCCTTTTTCTTCACGAACAGCACTGGCGCACTCCAGGGAGAAAAGCTGGGTCGAATAAACCCCTTGTCTAACAACTCCTCTAACTGAGATTTCAGCTTTTTTAATTCAGCAAGTGTCAGTCTGTAAGGAATCTTTGACACAGGCGCAGAGCCTGGATACGCATCAATCACAAACTCGATCTCTCTGTCCGGCGGTAATCTGGGAAGATCATCAAGAAAGATCTCAGAGAAATCTCTAACTACTAGAAGGTCCTCTAGTTTTACCTCGCTGAGTAACCGAGTATCAATCACGGTAGCCAGATAAACAGAGCATTCGCCCTCAAACTGCTCTTGAACCTTTATAGAATAAGAAATAAGTGACCCACTTGACCTATTCAGAGCTTGATATGAGAACTCGTCCTTATCCGGAGGCCGAAAAGTTACCAAACCGGATCGACAGTCAATTGTGGCAAAGTGACGTGAAAGCCAATCCATCCCCAGAATTAGATCGTACCACTCTATGCTTATAACTATTAGGAAAGCATAGAGGGTATTAATCCCTACCGAGACAACATTGCCTTGGAAGACACGATCAGACTGCATAAGAGCTCCCGAAGGCAGCATCACTCTATATTCATATTCTGCTAACTCAGACACTAATCCCAATCTAATCATGCAAGTAGTTGAAATGAAGAAGTGCGTAGCTCCAGCGTCTATCAAAGAAAATACAGGTACACCCATGACTAGAATAGTACCTGCTATGACAGATGGCTGAGTCTCGTCGTCGATATCACCAGGCTCAATAAATGCGAAGATCCTCGGCATAACTCTTCACTGATCTCTGCCCTGTTGATTTCTGCCTGTCTGATTTCGGTCCAATAACGGGCAGTTCATGATATAATGGCCTACCTCTCCGCATCTATAACAGCTGTTGGTACCTAACCGACACTCGCCAAAGTGTTCCTTCTGGCACTTAGGACAAACAGGCTTCTGAGTAGCCCCCTGAACTTGCTTCCCTTTGCCCTGATCGTTTCCTCCTTCATGAGGCCTTTTAACGCCTCTTTGTTGTTGTTGCTGTCCTCTGGGCTGCCTGATGTAAACCGAGAAGCGATAAATCTCATTGTCAAGAACCATGATCTATTAGAAGATAAAGGAGGTCCAACGAACAAATCTTCACATGGTTTAGTCGTTGAAACCCAAGGAAAAGAGTCATCACAACAAAAGCAAAAAGCTATAAAAATAAAGAGCTTTGTAGCATGGAAGTGGGCCCCAAAAAATTGGCAAAAGAAGACCCATAAGGCACAGATTTGGGCTCCACAAATCCCAATAGATTGGAGAGAGAAGGGTAAAGATCCACGCAAACTACAAAGAGATAAAGATTCACGTGGGTTGGAAAGAGATAAAGATCCACATGACTTGATTTATGATGTGATCCAAGTTGAGACCAGATCAAGGCCTAATGTAACACCCGACAACTTCAACCAGGTGACTCCCTAACTGTATTAACGGTCATGAATATTCAATCTTCACGGTTTAGAGTTTTATACCAAGAATAATTAATTTCATGTGGATTTAAACTAGGTTGAGTGGCAAAGTTGTAATAATGGAGGGAGATGACCACTATATAAAGAAAAAGGAAATGTTTTAAACCTCACTTGAACCGCTGTAGCCGACACCTTCCTTTTCGGCGATTTCTTCTCTCCCAAGCTCTTGCTCTCTGCTTTCAGCATAACCTCTTCGACGATCGGTTTTCTCTGCCACTACTCGACTACTCCGTGCCCGAGGTAAGCAATAGACAACGTAGCTATCTGTTAGTTCGTTAGCCCTGTTTTCTACTCGACATTGGAGTTTTGGGTTTTCCAATGGCCGACTAATAATAAGAACATTTGAAATCTGAGAGTGGGAATGACTCTTAGCTATCAGACCTTAGAATGACTTGAGAATAGAATTATTAGGATTTTGTTTTAACAACTGCAATGTAAATGTTTTAGGTGAAGAAGTTTGAAGAGAAAGGAGCTCAAAGTGCTAAGGAGACCAGGTAAGTGAATGTATTAAGATTTCCGGCTAATAGAGCCCTACATCGTGGGAGTACCAGATTGTTTTAGATGTCTGATGTTTACCTTATGATGATGAGCTTGTCTGCTCTGATAAGATCCTTGTCATAGTCTGATGGGTTAAAAGTTCTCATGTTCATGCATCATGAATATTTCTCAAGCATAAGAAAATATTTTAATTCATGTTTTCCATGAACAAGATATGTATGTATATATGTATATATATAAGATTTATGCAACGTGGATTAAGTGAGGGTTGGGGGTGGTTCGGCGTATGTCACAGTCCAAAGAAGGACATATAAATACGACCCGCGGTAGGGAACAAGATCAAACTCACTGTCGAACCCCTTTTACCGGCACAAATCCTCTCTTAATCCACACAACTTATATGAATGATGAATATGATCAATGACTATGAATGATGAATATGATCAATGACTATGAATGATGAATATGATCTATGACTATGAATGATGATTTCAAGCAAAGATATGAACAAGAAAAAGACTTATGAGCATGTGATTTTCCCAAACTATACATTCATGCATCCATGTTAGTGTTGCATTCCTTACTAAGCATTAGGCTTATAGTTTAAACCTTATGATGTAGGAGACGAGTTTTCAAGTGAGGAACTCAAGGTTAATGAGGATGTCTAAGCTTGGTTGCTGGAGGATGCTCAGTGTGACAGTGCAAGGCTGTATAGTTGATTAAGTTCCCTGGTTATGCTCATAGTAAGTCAGAATAGTTTATCATAAGCAAATGACTAAGTAGAATAGAATTTCTTATAACAATGAGATTCGGATTTGAATGGTTTGACTTTAGAGTCTGAATACGACTTAAGGATTATTGAATGGTTGTGTCGCTTAAGTCTTCCGCTATGCGTATTTTGGATGAATTTATGATCCTTACCCTTTGAGGTTTATAGTTACTAAGTTAAGAATCGGGTGAGTTGTGATATGTTCTATCGAATGAAGATGTTTGATGATTATAGTGTTTTACTGCCGAATGATAGAAGCTGGATGAGGCAATCATCCGGCTGACGTCATCGGCAGATGTAGTGTTTAAGTCATCGGATGATGAAAGTGCTATTTTGTCGTCTAGCGATCGGCAGATGTAATGTTTAAGCCATCGGATGATGAAAGTGCTATTTTGTCGTCTAGCGATCGGCAGATGTAGTGTTTAAGCCATCGGATGATGAAAGTGCCATTTTGTCATCTAGCGATCGGCAGATGTAGTGATTAAGCCATCGGATGATGAAAGTGTTATTTTGTCGTCTAGCGATCGGCAGATGTAGTGTTTAAGCCATCGGATGATGAAAGTGCTATTTTGTCGTCTAGTGATCGGCAGATGTAGTGTAATAAGTCACTGGAAGATGTAGTTTGTTTCTTCACCCGATGATGTAAATGTTAACTTGTCGTCTAGCGTTCGGTGGATGAAGTGTATTTCTTCACCGGATGCTGGGAATGCTATTTTGTCGTCTAGCGTTCGGTGGATGAAGCGTACTTCTTCGCCGGATGATGTACATGGTATTTTGTCGTCTATTATTCGGTGGATGAAGTGTAATTCTTCACCGGATGATGTAGATGTTAAATTGTCGTCTAGTGACCGGAGATGTGAGTATTTTCTTATTGTTTAAAGTCAGGAAATATTTTAAATCGGTCACGTGAAGCACACATGTCCACCGGTCAATGTAGAGTAAATATGAACATCTAGTGGGGAATGTTCGGGATCGGGTAATGTCTGTAATTAGGCACGTGCAATGCCCGTGACCACCAGCGGATGTCTATTGCTGGTTGAGATCAGAGGTGTCACGTGGCGGACACGTGATCATCGGTCGATGTGAGACTATAACTCTATTGGTGGATGCAGATCATGAGATGTTTTTTTTAAAAAAAAAGAGAGAAAATAAAGAGGGAATAATATTAATAATAATAATGAATAGAGTGTATGGAAGCAAGAATCAAATGATTAAGAGATCAAGTAATGAATTTGTGTGGCGATTCCGTTGGGGTCGTTACAATTATGGTATCAGAGCAAAACCGGGTTCTAAAATCGATTCTGCAAACTACCTTCCAGCACTTACTGTCACATGAGCACACTTCAGCAACTGTAAGTATTTATGATTTCAGTATATGTCATTAAGTTAAGATATATCTGTAATGATTTTTCTAGGAATCCCAAAATGGTTAGAGGTCAGCAGAGAGAGACCAATGAGGATAGCAATGCTATTGCTCAGTTGACAGAGTTGGTCATGCGCCAATCTCACCAGATCGAACGACTGATGACTGCTAGAGAGGAACAAGGCAACTCCAGTACTAATGCAACTCATGATCATGGGGGTGAGCGTTTCCACCGGCTTCGACCCCCGGTGTTTAATGGACATGTTTCAGATACTATTTATGCTGAGGAGTGGGTTCGAAAGATAGAAGACATGTTTAAGTATGCAAAGGTTGATGAAGGAGATAAGGTCACCTATGCTGTCTTTCATTTGGAATTAAGTGCAAGGCATTGGTGGAACTCGATCCAGAACACCGCTAATGCCGAAGCTATGACCTGGGAGATGTTCATGACTACTTTCTTTGACAAGTACTTCAATAGGACTGTTTGGGCCAACAAGAAGAAGGAATTCATGAATCTGCGACAAACTGGCTCTGTGACGGATTACATATGCAAATTTGATGCTTTATCACGGTTTGCTCCCCGTATGATTGAGGATGACGAGGACAAGATTTGCCAATTTGTTCAAGGACTGAAGCCGAGTCTTTACATGAAGGTAAAGACTGCTGGGATACACAATGTACCTTATGGTGAAGTGACGGCTAAGGCCTTGGAGCTGGAAGAGGCAGAAATGACAACATATGCACAACGTGAGCAGCCAAGAAAATTCACGAAGGACGCCCAGCCGCCACCACGTCAGAACAAAGGTTGGCAGCCGCAACAGAACAGGGGACCACAACAACAACAACAAGGTATAAAGAGACCCTTCAATCAGAATGATGACCAAGGAAAAGGGAAGAAGCCTCTGGCACCCTTATGCCCCACCTGTCAGAAGAACAACTCCGGCGAATGCAAGTTGCGTTCTGGCCGCTGTTTCAGATGTAACAAGGTTGGACATATAGTCAGAGACTGCCCCATGCCGCCAGATCCGAACTGTGCAAGGGTAGCACCTAGAGTCTATGCAATGATGGAGGATGAGGAAGCCGTGCAGCATACAGTCATAACAGGTACCATTATGATCTGTGGTTTTGCTGCTTACACACTTATAGATACGGGAGCCACGCACTCGTTTATATCAACTTCGTTTGTATTCCAACACAACTTAGAACTTTTACCAGCCGAAAGGCCATATGATGTTATGTTACCATCAGGGAAGTCCCTAAATTCTGAACAAATTGTTAAAGGTGATGTTGTGTCCTTAGGAAGTAAGAAACTATATGTAGAACTGATTGTAATTGACATGAAAGGGTATGAGGTGATATTATGAATGGATTGGTTATTTAGATATTATGCCACAATAAGTTGTAGATCTGGGATGGTTGATTTTCGACCCCCAAATAGTGATCATTATTCCTTCCAAGCTATTCCTAAGATAAGCAAAATACCGATTATATCCTCACTAGAAATTTACCGGTTACTGAAAAATGGTTGTGAGAGTTACTTAGCTAGCATAATGGATGTTCGGGTGAAGAATGAGACAGAGTTACAAGATATCCCCATAGTCAAAGAGTTCCCTGAGGCGTTTTTAGATGATTTGCCAGGATTACCACCGGATAGGGAAATAGAGTTTGTAATAGATACGTACCCTGAGGCCTTACCCGTATCTAAGAATCCTTATCGGATGGCACCTGTTGAGCTAAAGGAGTTAAAAGTCCAACTACAGGAATTAGTAGACAAAGGATTTATACGCCCTAACAGTTCCCCTTGGGGTGCCCTGTCTTATTTGTCAAGAAGAAAGATGGTTCCCTTAGAATGTGCATAGACTACAGAGAACTAAATAAGTTGACAATCAAGAACAAGTACCCCTTACCCCGAATTGATGATTTGTTTGACCAACTGCAAGGAGCAAAGGTATTTTCAAAAATAGATTTACGTTCGGGTTATTATCAACTGAAAGTTAAGGAATGAGATATACCAAAGACAGCCTTCAGAACCCGTTATGGACACTACGAATTCTTGGTCATGTCATTTGGACTGACCAATGCACCTGCAGCTTTTATGGACTTAATGAATCGAGTGTTTCGTGAGTATTTGGACAAATTTGTAATTGTGTTCATAGATGTTATCCTGATATACTCACGGACTGAAGCTGACCATGCAGAGCATTTAAGAATAGTTTTGACAACATTGAAGGAGCACCAGCTTTATGCCAAATTGTCCAAGTGTGAATTTTGGTTGGACAAGATTAATTTTCTTGGTCATGTAATTTCTGCTAATGGCATATCAGTGGACCCGACCAAAATTCAGGCAGTAAAGGATTGGCCACAACCAAAGAATGCCAGTGAAGTCCGCAGTTTCCTTGGATTGGCAGGCTATTACAGAAAGTTCATCAAAGGATTTTCTATGATAGCTAAGCCTCTGACGAATTTGACAAAGAAGGACAATAAGTATTCTTGGAACGAAGCTTATGAGGATAGATTCCAGACATTGAAGGTGAAGTTAACAACAGCCCCAGTATTGACCCTTCCAACCGAAGAAGGAAAGTTTAGCGTATTTTGTGATCCATCAAAAGTTGGTTTGGGCTGTGTTTTGATGCAAGAAGGCAAAGTTGTAGTGTATGCCTCTAGGCAGTTAAAGAGTTATGAACAGAACTATCCCACCCATGATTTAGAATTAGCCGCTGTTGTTTTTGCCTTGAAGATATGGAGACACTATTTATATGGACAGCAGTGTGAGGTGTTTTCTGACCATAAAAGTCTGAAGTACCTCTTTACACAAAAGGAATTGAACATGAGGCAGAGGCGTTGGTTGGAATTTGTTAAGGATTACGATTTTGAGATCAAGTATCACCCGGGCAAGGCTAACTCTGTAGCTGACGCGTTGAGCAGGATGTCAACAACTATGCAATCCGTCGTGTCTACCATGTCTATACCTTTGAGGACAGAAGTTCAGAGGTTTGAATTGGAGATAGTTCCAGAGTTATCAACCTTACTTGCCGATTTGACCATTCAACCAACGGTTTTGGAAAATATCAAAGAGGCACAACAGAAGGACTCAGAGGAGAATAACAGTATGATGAACAAGGTGAAGGACACCACCTCCGAGTTTAGTCTTTCCAAGGATGGGATTCTGAAGTTTAGAAATAGATGGTATGTCCCTAATGATGAAGGATTACGTAAGCTAATCTTGGCTGAGGCGCATTCGTCTCCCTTTTCTGTGCATCCTGGAAGCACCAAGATGTATCGAGACCTGAAGTTACTCTATTGGTGGCCAAACTTAAAGAGAGATGTTGCTAAGTATGTAGAGTCATGTTTGGTTTGCCAACAAGTTAAAGCTGAGCACCAACGTCCAGGAGGTACCCTTCAGCCTCTACCTATTCCCAAGTGGAAGTGGGAACACATAGCTATGGATTTCGTCGTAGGATTGCCTAAGACAACTAAGAGACATGATAGTATTTGGGTTGTGATTGATAGACTGATGAAATCAGCCCATTTCTTACCAGTAAGGACAACCTAGTCGATGGACCAGCTTGCTGATCTTTATGTACAAGAAGTTATTAGGTTGCATGGAATTCCTGCATATATTGTCTCTGATCGTGACCCTAGGTTCACCTCCCGATTTTGGAAAGGTCTACAAGGCACACTTGGCACGAGGTTATCCTTCAGCACTGCTTTTCACCCGCAGACAGATGGTCAATCAGAAAGGACTATTCAGATACTTGAAGATATGCTGAGGGCGTGTGTGCTAGATTTCCAGTCATCTTGGAGTCGATACCTACCCTTGGTTGAGTTCTCCTACAATAACAGTTATCAGTCCACCATTGGCATGGCACCTTATGAAGCACTGTATGGCAGGAAATGTAGGTCACCTCTGTATTGGGATGAGGTTGGTGAGGCAAAACTTCTAGGACCCGAACTTCTGCAGCAGATGTCTGAAAAGATTTCTGTTATTAGGAAGAGGATGGTGACTGCTCAGAGTCGACAAAAGAGTTATGCAGACCAAAGAAGAAGAGACCTTGAGTTTTCTGTTGGGGATGAGGTTTTTCTAAAGATTTCACCATTTAAAGGAGTACTAAGATTTGGCAGGAAGGGAAAACTCAATCCACGATTCATTGGACCATTCCCCGTTTTGGCTAGAATCGGTAGTACAGCTTACAGACTGCAGTTGCCTCCATCATTGGATAAAGTTCGTAATGTTTTCCACGTGTCAATGTTAAGGAGATGCATGCGAGATCTGACACAAGTTGTTAAGCCAGTGGATATTGAGATTAAACCATCATTAACGTATGAAGAGAAGCCAGTGCAGATATTGAAATCCGCAGTTAAGACTCTGAGGAATAAAGAGATTCCGTTGGTCAAAGTTTTATGGAAGAATCATGGCATTGAAGAAGCCACTTGGGAGCGACGACAGGACATGTTAGACAAGTATCCAGAGTTATTTGTTTAATCAATTTTCAGGGACGAAAGCACTTCATGAAGCCTCTCGGAATTTGATTGATTTATTTATTCCTTTTTTACATGCGGAAGAAGAAAATTTCCATTTGACTAAGAATCAACACAAAATTACTTTACCCATTTTTACTTTTCATGATAGATTGGCTAAACTAAGGAAAAATAAAAAAGAAATAGCATTCAAATCCATTTTTATTGACCAATCAGAATTGCCTCCTAGGATCTATAATTGCCTCAAAAGATCAAATATACATACATTATTAGATTAGACCTTTTGAATAATAATCCAGACGAGCTTATGAAAATTCAAAATTTTCGCATAGAAGACATAAACCATATATTAAACATTCTAGAAATAGAAAAACATTTCATAGGAGGGGTGGATGTAACACCCGACAACTTCAACCAGGTGACTCCCTAACTGTATTAACGGTCATGAATATTCAATCTTCACGGTTTAGAGTTTTATACCAAGAATAATTAATTTCATGTGGATTTAAACCAGGTTGAGTGGCAAAGTTGTAATAATGGAGGGAGATGACCACTATATAAAGAAAAAGGAAATGTTTTAAACCTCACTTGAACCGCTGTAGCCGACACCTTCCTTTTCGGTGATTTCTTCTCTCCCAAGCTCTTGCTCTCTGCTTTCAACATAACCTCTTTGACGATCGGTTTTCTCTGCCACTACTCGACTACTCCGTGCCCGAGGTAAGCAATAGACAACGTAGCTATCTGTTAGTTCGTTAGCCCTGTTTTCTACTCGGCATTGGAGTTTTGGGTTTTCCAATGGCCGACTAATAATAAGAATATTTGAAATCTGAGAGTGGGAATGACTCTTAGCTATCAGACCTTAGGATGACTTGAGAATAGAACTATTAGGATTTTGTTTTAACTACTGCAATGTAAATGTTTTAGGTGAAGAAGTTTGAAGAGAAAGGAGCTCAAAGTGCTAAGGAGACCAGGTAAGTGAATGTATTAAGATTTCCGGCTAATAGAGCCCTACATCGTGGGAGTACCAGGTTGTTTAAGATGTCTGATGTTTACCTTATGATGATGAGCTTGTCTGCACTTGAAGGATTGATGAATGATGTGAGTTATGCTATTTGATGACTTGCTAGTGTATGTGAAGTTGTCTGCTCTGATAAGATCCTTGTCATAGTCTAATGGGTTAAAAGTTCTCATGTACATGTATCATGAATGTTTTTCAAGCATAAGAAAACGTTTTAATGCATGTTTTCCATGAACAAGATATGTATGTATATATGTATATACATAAGATTTATGCAACGTGGATTAAGTGAGGGTTGGGGGCGGTTCGGCGTATGTCACAGTCCAAAGAAGGACATATAAATACGACCCGCAGTAGGGAACAAGATCAAACTCACTATCGAACCCCCTTTACCGGCACAAATCCTCTCTTAATCCACACAACTTATATGAATGATGAATATGATCAATGACTATGAATGATGAATATGATCAATGACTATGAATGATGAATATGATCAATGACTATGAATGATGAATATGATCAATGACTATGAATGCTGAATATGATCTATGACTATGAATGGTAATTTCAAGCAAAGATATGAACAAGAAAAAGACTTATGAGCATGTGATTTTCCCAAACTATACATTCATGCATCCATGTTAGTGTTGCATTCCTTACTAAGCATTAGGCTTATAGTTTAAACCTTATGATGTAGGAGACGAGTTTTCAGGTGAGGAACTCAAGGTTAATAAGGATGTCTAAGTTTGGTTGCTGGAGGATGCTCAGTGTGACAGTGCAAGGCTGTATAGGTGATTAAGTTCCCTGGTTATGCTCATAGTAAGTCAGAATAGTTTATCATAAGCAAATGACTAAGTAGAACAGAATTTCTTATAACAATGAGATTCGTATTTGAATGGTTTGACTTTAGAGTCTGAATACGACTTAAGGATTATTGAATGGTTGTGTCGCTTAAGTCTTCCGCTATGCGTATTTTGGATGAATTTATGATCCTTACCCTTTGAGGTTTATAGTTACTAAGTTAAGAATCGGGTGAGTTGTGATATGTTCTATCGAATGAAGATGTTTGATGATTATAGTGTTTTACTGCCGAATGATAGAAGCTGGATGAGGCAATCATCCGGCTGACGTCATCGGCAGATGTAGTGTTTAAGTCAGCGGATGATGAAAGTGCTATTTTGTCGTCTAGCAATCGGCAGATGTAGTGTTTAAGCCATCGGATGATGAAAGTTGTATTTTGTCGTCTAGCGATCGGCAGATGTAGTGTTTAAGCCATCGGATGATGAAAGTGCCATTTTGTTGTCTAGCGATCGGCAGATGTAGTGATTAAGCCATCGGATGATGAAAGTGCTATTTTGTCGTCTAGCGATCGGCAGATGTAGTGTTTAAGCCGTCGGATGATGAAAGTGCTATTTTGTCGTCTAGTGATCGGCAGATATAGTGTAATAAGTCACCGGAAGATGTAGTTTGTTTCTTTACCCGATGATGTAAATGTTAACTTGTCGTCTAGCGTTCGGTGGATGAAGTGTATTTCTTCACCGGATGCTGGGAATGTTATTTTGTCGTCTAGCGTTCGGTGGATGAAGCGTACTTCTTCGCCATATGATGTACATAGTATTTTGTCGTCTAGTGTTCGGTGGATGAAGTGTAATTCTTCACCGGATGATGTAGATGTTAAATTGTCGTCTAGTGACCGGATGATGTGAGTATTTTCTTTGTTTAAAGTCAGGAAATGTTTTAAATCGGTCACGTGAAGCACACATGTCCACCGGTCAATGTAGAGTAAATATGAACATCTAGTGGGGAATGTTCGGGACCGGGCGATGTCTTTAATTAGGCACGTGCAATGCCCGTGACCACCGGCGGATGTCTATTGCTGGTTGAGATCAGAGGTGTCGCGTGGTGGACACGTGATCATCGGTCGATGTGAGACTATAACTCTATCGGTGGATGCAGATCATGAGATGTTTTTTTTAAAAAAAGAGAGAAAATAAAGAGGGAATAATATTGATAATAATAATGAATAGAGTGTATGGAAGCAAGAATCAAATGATTAAGAGATCAAGTAATGAATTTGTGTGGCGATTTCGTTGGGGTCGTTACACCTAAGAACAAAGATTCAATTGAAGATACGGGTGGCCCAATGAGCAGAGTAAGAAGCCCAAGATTATTGAAAGATCTTTTGAAGCAAGGGAAGCCGAAGATGCATGAAGATTTGGGAGGATGCGACGCACATGCACATGTAAGAATTAAAACACATGTGCTATGCACATGCATATGTAGGAATTAAAGAGGACATGCGCCAAGGACATGCATATACAAGGAATTAAAAGGTCACATGCAAAGCACGTGCAAATCATACAAATCTTGTGGGAAAAGATCTTATCCAGCTGAATCTACACAAATCAGTTCAAATCACGTTCAAACGGAATTTAAACAAGAGATGCCATCTGATCATGCCAAGGATCATTATCTCACTATTTTATTAGTTATTTTATTTTTATTTTCATTTTTTTATTATTTTATTTAATTTTAATGTGTAGCCTATTTAATGGCAAAACTATTTGATTTAATAGAAGAAGAAGTTTGAATTAAAAAAAGATTGAGTGTTTTTTTAGAGAGGATTTCTCTTTAGTTCTTTGCGAAGAACAACGATCTTCTTCAAGTCACGCTTGAAGAATCTCGCTTGATAGCTTTGGTTCTTACCAACGAGTTTGGTCTGGGTCAAGTTCCTGTTTTGATAGCTTTGGTTCAGCCAACAGGTGCGGCTCGGGTCAAGCTCCTGTTTTGATAACTAGGGTTCCATCGAATTCTTCGATTGGGGTTTTAGTTCTTTACTTTGTTCTTGGATCGAAAAGGTGTTCCTTTGAATTATTCCACGTTGTTGTCGGGTCCCGGGTCCTTTCGATCCAAGGTTCGCATGACTGCCAGCCTCGATTCCGTACCTGAGACTGTATCTCACGAAAGAAACCTTTAGCAAGCTCTCTAGGCTTAACGCATGTCAATTCCGCAGCCTCAAACTCCAGGGCTCTCGCTGCGATGTCCTCATAGGGAACATCTAGAATACCGGATACTATAAGGTTCTTCTGAATCTCCCGGTTTAGTTCTGTAACACCCGAAAAAAAAAATTTCCTATAACGTGCATAACCTTAGATTAGCTAAGTGTGGGAGTTAAATGTCATTTAAGGGTCATGCTAAGTGTTTGATTTAGAAAGTGAAAGTGAAGACAATTTGGAAGTGGAAATAAGGGAGAAGTGGTTGGTTAGGAGAAAAATCAAAATAGAAAAGAATTGGTTTGAAAAGTCAAAGCACAATTGGAGCAATAGAAAATGTGGAGATAAGTGAAATAAAACTTGAGAAAAAAATTACATGGAGAAGTGGTTTATGAGTGCCTTTCACGTTGAAAGAAAAAGAGAAAAAGGAGGTTTGACAATTCAAACCATTAGAAAATTTGTACGTATTTGGAATTTTGAAATATATTTTCTGGTTTTGGTTTCAGGTTTTGGTTTAAAGAATTTTAGGCGTTATGCCGTCCGTTTTGATTTTAAACTAAATAACGTCGGGTGTACGTTCTCTATTTTTTTTACATTATCTGTTTAAGTCGGTTGGCAAATTATTTTAACCCAACATTTTCTGACGTATTTTAAATGTATTTTGGGCACATTTCCCAATAAATTTTATGGGTTCGAAAAACTCAAAAACGAGTCGATAATTTTACAAAAATGATTTTAAATGTCGTTTTAGACGTAGGATTGGTTAGCAAAGTAGCGCACCGAGCCTGGGCGAATTCGGGGGCATTACAAGTTGGTATCGGAGCAAAAGTGGTCGAGTCGTTCAAAGGATTACCAGACAATGCCGGCCGCCGTGCAACGTTCTTCACCGACTGTAAGTATTTTTTTAACTCTAGTTAGTTCCTTTTCTAAGATTAGATTTTCTAACATTTTTCAAGAATAGAATAAAAAATGCCAAGAAACCCCAGACAACCAAGACGACCCGGACGACCCCGGAATGAACCAGAACCACCTGAGGACCCGAATAAACAACTCAGGGATTTATTGAACGTGCAATCACAATTGTTGGGTATTTTTATGAATCAGGGGCTACCAGGGAATTTGACAGCGGGGTCCGGCTCTGGAGCAGGCTCAAGTGGAGAGAGGTTTAGAAGGTTAAAGCCCCCGGCATTCGAAGGACGTTTGACCGATCCGACAGCTACCGAAAGTTGGATATGCATGGTGGAGAACACGTTTAATGTTGCGGAGGTGGAAGAAGAGAATAAAGTGAAATGTGCTACTTTCCACCTATCGAGCAGTGCCCAAAGCTGGTGGGGGTCAGTAAAGGCTACAACTGATATTCAGAGCATGACTTGGGAAGAATTCAAGGACTTATTTTATGATAAATACTACAACCGAACAGTCCAAGCGGCGAAGAGATTGGAGTTTATGGCCTTGAAGCAGACCGGATCTGTGGGAGACTATATTCAGCAGTTTGAAGCATTGTCCAAGTTTGCTAGTCATCGGGTCAGCAGAGAGGAAGACAAAATCTTTCAATTTGTACAGGGCTTGAAACCGGAAATTGAGATGCTGGTGAAGACGTTCGGGATTGATTGAATACCATTCAACCGGGTGGTGGCCAAAGCTTTGGAGGTAGAGGCAACTACTGGTAAGATTCTTAAACCTGCTGAGGTTCCGAAGAGGATGTTTAAGGACATTACCACTCAATTTATCCGAGGAGGATCATCTTCACAGCAACAGGGAACTAAAAGACCTGGAGGAAATATAAGTGATCAGAGGGGTGGTAGTAAGCCACAGCAACAACAGCAGAGAAATTTTTCGCAGTGTCCAAAGGGCCTGAAGTCCCACTCGGAGAGTGTGGACAGTTTGAAGGGAAATGTTACAACTGTTTTGAAGCTGGTCATGTCTCCCGTGATTGTCCAAAGCTGAAAGTCCCCCGATGCTTTAATTGTAATCAACCAGGTCATATAGCTACCAATTGCCCTGCAGCAAAGAAAGGTCCAGTAAAAGCTATGCCCAGAATTTTTGCTATGATCGAGCCTGATAGTGAAGACCGTCCTGCAGTGATTTCAGGTACTGTAATTGTTAATTCGATGCCAGCATTTACTTTGATAGACTCAGTTGCTTCTCATTCCTTTGTGGTAACTGCGTTTGTGGTGAAAGTGAACATGGAAGTGAGTCCGGCCGAATGTCTTTACGATATGTTCTTACCGTCTGGTGAGCGCCTACATTCAGATCAGGTCGTATAGGATAGTCTGATATCAGTTGGAAAGAAGCAGCTTCAAGCTACTTTGATAGTTATGGGATCACCGGGTATGATGTTATACTCGGTATGGATTGGTTGTTCCGTCACCATGCCACGATCGATTGCAGAGCGGGGACTGTTAATTTCCATCCTCCGGACGGGGAGAAGTTATCATTGCAGTCTTTGAGGGGTGTACAGAAGCTTTCAGTTATGGCGTCGCTCGATGCTCAAGGATCTCCTATTGGTGAGTTTGTCTGTTTTCTTGCAACGATAGTAAATTCCCAGTTTTTGGTAGAAGATAAACCTCAGGATGTCTTAGTTGTTCGAGTGTTTCTCGAGGTGTTCCTGGATGATTTGCCTGGTCTACCTTCGGACTGGGAAATCGAGTTTGTTATTGACACGTATCCTGGAGCTGAGCCTGTGTCGAAGAATCCTTACAGGCTAGCTCCTCCTGAGTTAAAAGAATTGAAGAAGCAGTTGGAGGAACTAGTTGACAAGGGCTTTATACGCCCTAGTTTTTTGCCTTGGGGAGCGCCTGTGTTGTTTGTGAAGAAGAATGATGGGTCACTTCGAATGTGCGTTGACTATCGGGAGCTGAACAAGCTAACTGTGAAAAACAAGTATCCGTTGCCAAGGATAGATGACTTGTTTGATCAATTGCAAGGAGCTAGGATATTTTCAAAAATTGATTTTAGATCGGGGTATTACCAGTTGAAAGTCAGATCACAGGATATCCCGAAGACGGCTTTCTGGACTCGGTATGGACATTATGAGTTTTTGGTTATGTCGTTTGGTTTGACTAATGCTCCAGCTGCATTTATAGACCTGATGAATCGAGTGTTCAGAGAGTATCTCGATAAATTCGTGATTGTATTTATCGATGATATTCTAGTTTATTCTCGTGATGAAGAGGAGCATAAAGAGCATCTGAGGATGGTGCTGGAAACTTTGAAACGGCATCAGCTGTACGCAAAGTTCTCGAAGTGTGAATTTTGGCTGACTAAGGTGCATTTCTTGGCCATGTTATTTCTAGCGGTGGAATATCGATGGATCCAACCAAGATTCAGGCAATTAACGAATGGCCTCAGCCGACGAATGTCAGTGAAATTCAGAGTTTTCTGGGGTTAGCAGGCTATTACAGAAGATTTATTGAAGAGTTTTCTAAAATAGCAGCACCTATGACTCGGTTAACAAGAAAAGACGTGAAGTATGAGTGGTCTGAAGAGTGTGAGCTAAACTTTCAGACGTTGAAGTAGAAATTGACAACAGCTCCAGTTTTGACGTTGCCTGTAGCCGAGGAGAAGTTCTGTATTTATTGCGATGCCTCTCAGATATGTATGGGTTTTGTGCTTATGCAGAATGATAAGGTGATAGCATATGCTTCCAGGCAGCTAAAGTCGTATGAGAAGAATTATCCAACCCATGACTTGGAGTTAGCTGCTGTGGTGTTTGCTTTGAAAATCTGGAGGCATTATTTATATGGTCAGCAGTGCGAGATATATTCAGATCATAAAAGTCTGAAATATATCTTCACTCAGAAGGAGCTGAATATGAGGAAACGGCGGTGGTTAGAGTTCGTGAAGGATTATGATCTGGAGATTAAATACCACCTAGGTAAAACCAATGTAGTTGCAGACGCCTTAAGCCGTGTTTCGACTTCAGTTTCAGCTTTGAAGGCTGGAATGTCCAGGGAATTGAGTATGGATTTTCAGAAATTTGATTTAGAATTGATTTTAGACATGACTGCCGTGTTATCAGATCTTACTCTAAAGCCTACCATTTTGGAGAAAATTAGAGAAGAGTGCAACAAATTTAAGCTGAGTACGGTGTCTGACGATTGGACGGAGTTCAGTTACTCAGATGATGGTATTTTGAAGTTTCATAATCGGTGGTATGTTCCGAGCAGCGAACAGCTTCGGAGGGAGATTTTGACTGAAGCTCATTCTTCGAGGTTTTCTGTTCATCCTGGCAGTACAAAGATGTACAGAGACCTCAAGCAGCACTATTGGTGGCCTGGTATGAAGATGTCAGTGGCTGAATTTGTAGAGACATGTTTGATTTGTCAGCAGGTGAAGGCAGAGTATCAGAGACCTGCTGGGAAGTTATAGCCATTACGATTCCACAGTGGATGTGGGACCAGATATCCATGGACTTCGTTGTTGAATTGCCTAGGACGACGAAGGGATTTGATGGCATATGGGTTATCGTAGATCGTTTAACAAAGTCAGCCCATTTTCTACCGGTGAAGATGACATACATTATGGATTAGTTTGCTGAACTTTACATTCAGGAGATTTTGCGATTACACGGTGTGCCGACTTCGATTGTATCAGACAGGGACTCGAGGTTCACCTCAAAGTTTTGGAAGAGTCTGCATAAGGAGATGGGGAATCGGTTGAACTTCAGTACTACTTTTTATCCTCAGACGGACAGACAATCTGAGCGTACTATTCAGATTCTTGAGGATATGCTCCGAGCTTGTGTGCTGGAGTTTCAGGGTTCCTGGAGTAAGTATTTACCTTTGGTGGAGTTCTCGTATAACAATAGTTATCAGGATATTATTGGTATGGTTCCATACGAGGCTCTCTATGGAAGGAAGTGCAGATCACCTTTTTATTGGGACGAGGTCGGATAATCTAGTTTGATTGGCCTGAAAATTTTACAGCAAACTACAGATATGATCAAATTCATTCGGCAACGCATTTTGACAGCTCAAAGTAGATAGAAGAGCTATGCAGATGGGAGAAGACGTGAGCTCGAATTTGAAGTAGGAGATAAGGTTTTTCTGAAAATCTCTCCATTTAAGGGCGTAATGAGGTTCGGGAAGAGAGGGAAGTTGACTCCGAGGTATGTTGGACCGTTCCCGAGTCACGAAACGAGTAGGAAAGACGGCATATCAGTTGGAATTGCCTGCTTCAATTGAGGGTGTGCACAACGTTTTCCATGTGTCGCTGCTACGGAAGTGTCTGAGGGATCCATCGCACGTCGTGGTGCAGCAGGAGATCAAAGTGCAGCCTACATTGTCATACGAGGAGAAACCGGTGGAAATATTGGATTATGCAGTGAAGAAATTGCACGACAAAGACATTCCACTGGTAGAGGTGCTGTGGCGCAACCACAACATTGAGGAGGCGACGTGGGAGCGTCAACAGGACATTATGGAGCGCTACCCAGGACTTTTCAGGTACGAAAATTTTAAGGACAAAATTTTTGTAAGGAGGGTGGATTGTAACACCTGAAAAAAAAAATTCCTATAACGTGCATAACCTTAGATTAGCTAAGTGTGGGAGTTAAATGTCATTTAAGGGTCATGCTAAGTGTT
This sequence comes from Begonia masoniana, assembly GCA_022432975.1. Taxonomy (NCBI): domain Eukaryota; kingdom Viridiplantae; phylum Streptophyta; class Magnoliopsida; order Cucurbitales; family Begoniaceae; genus Begonia; species Begonia masoniana. Next base: position 25,385,608 of record CM039512.1, on the reverse strand, counting down.
TGATTTAGAAAGTGAAAGTGAAGACAATTTGGAAGTGGAAATAAGGGAGGAGTGGTTGGTTAGGAGAAAAGTCAAAATAGAAAAGAATTGGTTTGAAAAGTCAAAGCACAATTGGAGCAATAGAAAATGTGGAGATAAGTGAAATAAAACTTGAGAAAAAAATTGCATGGAGAAATGGTTTATGAGTGCCTTTCACGTTGAAAGAAAAAGAGAAAAATGAGGTTTGACAATTCAAACCATTATGTGTTTGAAGAGTCAAAACATATTAAGCAATAGAAAATTTGTTAGAAAAATTTAATGGAAGAAAAGGTGGTGATTGGGATGATGATTTACGTTGGATTTAAAGGAGAGAAAAGAGAGGGTTTAGGAGCAATTTTAAAAAGAATGGTGGAGGAAAAGAAAAAGTGGAAAATAGATTAGGTTAAAAGGTGATTTTCTTTTTTCTTTCTTCATCTTCATCGGCCTCTCTCCTTCTCCTCCATAGCCGACTCCTCTCCTTCCCTTTCCTTCATTTTTGCAAGAGATTTCAAGGTATTAATGCATGGGTTTTGGTTTATATATATATATATATATATATATATATATATATATATATATATATATATATATATATATATATATATATATAAGTGAAGTTTAGTGGTGATTTTGAGGTGTTTTAAGTGGATTTAGTGAGGATTTGAAAACCCTAAATTGGTGAGTCCGACAATTTGGTTCTCCTTGAGGGTTTTCTTCCTCTCTTGGTCATTTAATCCTTAAATATGTTAGTTTAGGTTAATTGAGTGGTTAGATTGAAGATTGGAGGAGTGTTACACAAAAATCAGTTTAGGAACATTTGGTGGCCGATTCTGTCTTTGGCATTTTCGGTTTGGCTAAGTGTGTTGTTTGGATAATTTGAGTGTTTCAATGGATAGTAGACGTGTAGAGGTTTCTGAATTGAAGTGGCACGTCAAAATCCGTTGAAAAACGAGAAAGTTATGGCCGTTTGAATGTGGACGGTAAAAATTGTATAAAAATCGTGTTTGGTGGCTTTAGGTTGAAAAGTTAATGTTAGTTTGGTTAGTTGATTTCTTTAGAATCCTTTAGTATCATATAGTGTGTTACTAAGTTAAGTTTCTGTTATTTTAGGTGATCGAGCGTGTAAATTGGTCGGACGGAGTGAGCGAGAACGTACAGAGACACCAGGTAAGTAGTGGTAGCTATCTTTTCGCCTTTGGGCCTACACCATAGAACGGTAGGGTTATTTATTCGTGTTGTGTTTTGTTGCATATTCGTTGACATACATCATGCTTTTCAGTTAAACGAAAATACGAGTTGTTTGCATGGTTGGGTTGTGAGCGTGAAATGTAATCAGATAAGTAAATTGTAAATGCATCTTGAGTAGTGTGCCTTGTCGGGATAACGTGCTGGAGTGTAGCACCCCGGAGGGAACTCTACGAGAGGTGACCGGCTAAAATACGCAATCCGGATTAGTGTGCCTTGTCGGGATTACGTGCTGGAGTGTAGCAACCCTAGGGGATCTCTATGATGGATGATTGGCTAAAATACGTAAAGGTCAAGAGTATGAATTCCTAGACGGTTATAGGATTTTACGATCGACGAGGGAGATCATGTATGGCCATCCTAGACGGTTATGGGATGAGAGCTATCTGGTCTTGCTCAAGTGGTTCTAAGTGTGGCCGTCCTAGATGGTGATAGGATGTGTGCCTACTCAAATAACACGGCTTATAAAATGATTAAAGCAACGAACAACAAATAAGCACAACTGAGTGGTAGAAACTGCATGTGATAGGTTGCTTGCATTGTGTTGTCGCATTTGTTATTCCCTACTTGCTAAGCATTAGTCTTACGTTTTATGTTATGTGGTGTAGGTGACGAGTTCTATACAGGTGAGGTAGATGAGACAGCCGAGGACTAGGCCGCAGTCGGAGGAGTACGGGGTGCGCCGGTGCAGGCTATTGTCGGGGCGTCTGGGCCACTGTCTTCCTCAGGTATTTTGTGGGAGTTGATGTAGATAGTTTTTTTAAGGGTTTTGCAAATGTTTTGTTTTGAAAAAAGTTAGAAAAGTGGTGAGTTTTGATATGTCGTATTTGTAAATATTTTCATAACTATTTGATGTTTGCAAGTCAATTGTGTTGTGGGATAGTGGTTGTACCTATTTGGAATTTTGAAATATATTTTCTGGTTTTGGTTTAAAGAATTTTAGGCGTTATGCCGCCCGTTTTGATTTTAAACTAAATAACGTCAAATGTACGTTCTCTATTTTTTTTACATTATCTGTTTAAGTCGGTTGGCAAATTATTTTAACCTGACATTTTCTGACGTATTTTAAATATATTTTTGGCACATTTTCCAATAAATTTTGAGGGTTCGAAAAACCCAAAACCGAGTCGATAATTTTACGAAAATGATTTTAAACGCCGTTTTAGACGTAGGATTGGTTAGCAAAATAGCACACCGAGTCTGGGCGGGTTCGAGGGCGTTACAAGTCCATCCATGAATTGTTGCACCTTGTCCTCATTATCGCTGACTAGGCGCGGTGCGAACCTGGATAAAGCTTCAAACTTCCTGATATACTCCGCAACTGTACTGGTCTGCTTCAGCTGCGTAAACTCAGCTCTCTTTGCCGCCCTCACTGTACGGCTGAAATATTTATCAAAGAACACGGTCTTAAACCGTTCCCACCTCATCAATATGACGTCCGTAGTAGCCTTAACAGAATCCCACCAAGACCGGGCATCCAAAGCTAGGTGGAAAGTAACGCACGCAACCTTTTCAGTATTGTCCACTTTGGCATACACCACATGTCCTCCATCGTTCGAACCCACTCCTCAATGATAGAGGGGTCCGTAGATTGTCCATTAAATATTGGAGGCCGTAGCTTCTGAAATCTCTCCATGCTGTGGTTGTCCGGAACAACTATATCCCGGGCTCACTGATTTTCTCGGTTCACCAAGTTCTCGATCTGTTGAGCTTGTCGGTCCATATGCTGGGCTTGACGGTCCAACAAATCAATCAGTCTATCTAAGGCATCGTCTCTGGCGTCTCTTCCTCAAACCATTTTTCTATAACTCCTATAAAAGTTACACAAATAATCCTAAGAAATCGAATTTAAACAAAACATTTAAACATACTTACAGTTGAAGAAGAATGTACGCGTAGTGGCTGTGCAGTCGAGCAGTCAACAGAACCGTTTTTAAAACCCGAGGGCTCTGATACCATAACTGTAACGACCCTTATCACTATTCCTAATTTTTCCGTATTATTATTATTTTATTTTATATTTTTTTTAAACTCTAATTCATTTTTAAACCTCCAAAACGTCTCTAAAACCGTTTAAAGAAAATACCTTAAAATAAGTGTTGAAATTTCTTTGAAACTTAATTAAAACATTAAAGAAATAAAATCATTAAACAGAAGAGGGATCGGCCCATCAGAACAGAGGGCAAAGAAAAAGGCCCAAGCCCAAAATTTTTCACATCTGCCGCTCACTTACAAAATAATCCACCTGTGAACAGTACATCCACCTGCGAACAGTACATCCATCTGTGAATATTACATCCACCTACGAACAGTACATCCACCACTCAACTCACAAAATACATCCACCTGTGAACAGTACATCCACCTGTGAACAGTACATCCACCTGCGAACAGTACATCCACATGCGAACAGTACATCCACCGCTCAACTCACGAAACACATCCACCGCTCAACTCACAAAACACATCCAACTGAGAACAGTACATCCACCTGCGAACAGTACATCCACCACTCAACTCACAAAACACATCCACCGCTCAACTCACAAAACACATCCACTTGTGAACAGTACATCCACCTGTGAACAGTACATCCACCACTCAACTCACAAAACACATCCACCGCTCAACTCACAAAACACATCCACTTGTGAAAAGTACATCCACCTGTGAACAGTACATCCACCACTCAACTCACAAAACACATCCACCTGTGAACAGTACATCCACCTGTGAACAGTACATCCACCTGTGATCAGTACATCCACCTGCGAACAGTACATCCACCACTCAACTCACAAAACACATCCACCGCTCAACTCACAAAACACATCCACCTGTGAACAGTACATCTGCCTGTGAACAGTATATCCGCCTGTGATTTTGACCAAAACATTAGACATTACATTTTCCATTTCCAGAAACATCAAAATGAACATTATATATGTTCACAAACTAACCAAATATCAAAAACACTACAAAATACTATCCATCTTCCAAAAGCACTATACAATACCTATCCAGATCCAAACATCTTAAAATGATTTAACTATACAGTTTTTCCTATCTTTCTATCCATCAATTCCCCAAAATACATACTTACGTCCCCACGGGTCAAAATGGCACTGACTGAACCAGCACACTCTAGAGAGCATTCTTCTTCAACCTGCTTAGACATTGGGTGGAGGAACGTCGTCCTCACTTATATCGAGGTCACCTACACCATAGAAATAAAATGTGAGCTAGAGGCTCAATAAGTCTACGTGAATGCACGTGAATGCTATTCATGTACAGTGCATAAATCATGTATTCTACCTTTTCGCTAATCATTTCATTTATGTCACCGGGGCTTCACTCTCGCTAGATAGGAACGGCACATCCAACTGGATAGCCCCTCGTATCTAACCGGGGGGAAAACATGCTTCACCTGACAGCCATGTCTGAACCACCGCCACCGACGTGACAATCATTACATTTATTAGCCTTTTCGTTAACCTTTCCTTTTCATGAAAATATGCATAGAAATTCTTTTCATGCCTTTAGAAAACAATGATGCATGAACACGTGCGATACAATAAACGACCTCAAAACACAACAAGCAATAAACTAAAACATTGCACAATTTAAACTAACTAACTACCCGACCTATTACCCGAAACAATCAAATATCTCCAAAATCCTCGAATCAACAATTTCTTATGGTGTAGGCCAAATCGGCCAAACAAGTCACGAAGACTTACCTCGCGTCCGTTGCATTTCAAGCTCCATCCACGAGCGTTGTTTACCTAAGGCAATTCACAACATTCGTCATTTAAATCAATTCTAAACTATCAAATTTAGAAAATTACAAACTCCTAGCTAAAGAAAATCTCCTAAACTCTAAAACACCTCATTGAGGCATTTTATCGAGCAACTCGTGCTCGTGAATTTCCAAACCTCCATTAATGGAGCATTTAAAACTTCCAATCACTCAAAACCTCAATAACCTTCATTAATTCAACTAACTTTTATCAACAACCATAAATACGCCCATTAGAGCCATAAATACGGTAAACCTATCGATTTCAAACTCTATTTCACGTTTTCAACGAAAACCCTAACGAGCCCTAACCGTTTTAAACCCTAGAAATTGAAATCTAAATAGATTCATACCTAGAGTCAGGTTTAGAGAAGAAAACGTGAAAAATCGTTATGATCGGAGGAGGAGAAATCGTCGGAAGAGAGAGAGCAGCGTGAGGAGAGGAAATCGCACAAGGAGAGGAGAGAAATTTCTTGCTGGAGGGGAAATTGTGTAGAGGAGAGAGAGAGTTTTGGCATTTTATAATTTTTGGCTTGTCAAATGACTAAATTGCCCTTCCATTTGATTTCCATTTGTTTCTCCACTTATCTAGTTATTTGATTAACGATCCGATCTCTCCCAAATTTTCGTATTTCACCATAAATTCCAATTTATTATTAAGGCTCCCTCGAAACCTTCCGTTCGTAAAACGGACTTAATTTGACGTATTTACAAAAATGCCATTTATATTGAAATAATTCAAATCCCGTAAAGCCGGGTGTTACAGTTGAGATCCGATCGACCACCATTTTATCGTTAAGAAAGTTCTATTGGGACTGGTCTACTGCAAATGATCTCGAAAAAATATCTCAAGACTAGGTGCCCATAAATGATCTTTGGTTAACTGCATTATCTATTTTAAATTCCAAGGGACAAGTGAACGATCGATTGGGTTTGATCCTAAGAATAGACTTTGAAATATGATGCAATGACTTAACAAAACATTAGAACTTTCCAATACCCAATACAAGGGTATTTCCAAGGTGAGTAAAAATAATCTTAATTTAATATAAATTTGTCAACTTAAACATTTAATCATGAAAACAAATATACATATATTTTATTAAGCTAACAATCTCTCTTTTTTATGATGACAAATTTAATTAATCTTTAATAGGTTAACTCTAACATATGAAAATATATATTTCTTTCTCTTAATGTATGCATATATGTATTATAATTTTTTTTAAGAAAATTTGCACCGAGTTTCCCCCATATTTCTCCTTATTTGTAATTAAGAAAAAGCACATACAATCAATAGGAGAGTATATACACTTCAAGTTCAAACATTATGTCCAAATGACATCCAACCCTATCGAGAGTACCATCCAAAATATAAATGCCACCAATAAAACAAACAATATAAGTGCATGAGATGCAGAAGAAACTACCAACCAAATAACTAGAATCCAAAATAACCAAATACACGTGCTACAACTACTCCTAATCATCCAATGCCTAATCAACACGAGGTCGAAGAAAGCATGCAAGGATCCATTGGTGCTGTAGGCTCAAATGAGAAGGTGATGTTACATGTTAACTCTTTGAGACAATGATTGATGGCATCAAACATGTCTTGGCCTCAAAGCACAGTAAGGATCCATGTTAATCTTGGAGATTAGTCTCCATATACATTATATAGCTGGAGACCATCTAGTTAAGAAATCTATTTTTTCTCCAATGCTAGAGATTCGCCTTTAACAACATGATCATGAAAATCAAGGAGGAGAGTATTGACATGAAACATCCTCCATTGGAGCCTCATGGCCTTCAATTGGCTCTTCAGGTTGAGCCACGGGTGCAACTGAAGCTAAGGTGGCATTAACAACCTTGAATATTTACACATCTCAAGAATTCTCCACAATTCCCATTTGGTGTAAGTTGTGTTTGTTATAAATGTTCACCACCCTTACTTGTTTAACTTGCTCACCAGAAGGAATCACAATCCCGTTATCCTCGAATATAATTGTCAAGGAATGGTAAAACATAAGGGGTTTTGCATTCTTTCCACCAATATCAATTATATGATGTAAAATGATGAATCCAGGACAAAATCGTTGCCACTATATATTTTCTCCAATAGATAAAAATTCATGCAACTCACATGATCTCAATAACTATCTCATGGTAGAAGATTGTACGTGAGAATGCGATTAATAACTCGTACGCATAAATTGAAATCCCTTGCTTTCGTCTTACAGTAGACTTCAACATTGGGATTCTTGTGGATTTTTCAAAGGAAATCCAACCCTTCATTTCATTTTACAAGGTCTGGATCCCTAAAATTATTGAGGTATTCATCCACTGAGTCTCTCAGTCCAAAACCAATCAATTCATTAGTTGCTGATGAGGTTAGAGTAATTTCCTTGCATAATATATAACTATCAACCTCTAGAGAATGTGGTTGATAAACTAGATTAGCATAAAATAACTTAATAAGTCTATCATAATATGGATCGTTTACGTGACATAATCCTTCAAACACCATATGTTTAAATAAATTTTCAATTCATAACCTGCCAAAAGTTACAAACAAAACTCTCCTAGACCAATCCATGTCTCCCTTAGTGCTGAGTGGGATAATCATGATACTGATTTTGTTTTAGGCTCAGACGAGTTTGTGGACTAGGAGTTAGTAACTGAGGTTGTCACTTGCGTGCATAGGAAGAATATTTCTCCTCGAGGTAGGGGTTTTACACTTTTTGCAATGCATTGCGTGGTTTTCTTAGAAACCTTATTTTGGTGAGTTGTCACCCATGGAAAACCTGACCGGGCCTGGTTGCCAGCTCGTCCGCTTTTTACGTATATATACATATGTTTTACATGTTTAGCATTAATGCATGGTATTTTATTCTTGGTGTGTAATATTGGGAGGATGAATCCTCATGATGCTTTGGATAATTTTGGTGTCAAAGTATCATGAGGCTATCCTAAAACACCTTATGCTGGATGAAGATTGTCTTATTTGTACGTTGGGAAAATAGATAATAGGGCGATGATGATATGCTCCTTGGGTTTGGAAACTCTAAAATTGATCACGGTATGTTTATTGATTTCAATTACGGGTGGTGTAGTCATTGACTTGTTTGCCAGCCAATCGAGGTAACAGTGCTAGATCTTCGGATCGCCATTACTTCTACTTTCTCCTTACTAATAAGGTGTTCTTGGATCTTCCAATTACCACCTTTCTATGATAGTGTGCTAGAGAGATCCATGAGTGAACCTCTTTTTAACTAAGTTGATTTTTGAAATGAATAGTACGATGATGACCTACTTTGGTTTAGTAGTCTATGTATACAATAATGTTTTAAATAATGCCACATCGGTTGCTCATGGAGTATGCTTTCTTAAAACGATGAGTTTTCTTGAAATGATGTTTGAAAACCATTTGTTAGTCATGTTTTGAAACAAAAGGTAAAAAAAGTTTTACATGCATTGCATATCATATAACTTTCCTACTGAGTTAGTCAATCACCTCAGATGATCCCTTTCCTTTCTAGGAGAGGATAAAAGTGATTAGTAGAGTGGAGACGACCCCTATTATTTATTTCTTGTTTGAGTGTTCAGTTGTTTCCCAGTAAAGACTTCTACTTAAAATTTGGTCTGTATGAGACTATTTGGATTTAAACTTGGGCATTTAGTTTCTTGTTGAACTATTGTTTAATTATTAAAATATTATATTTGTAATCACTATGTGGACTCTCGAACTTTGATTTGTGTTCAAGTCTTTTATTGTGATGTGCCAAGAGGAGCAACCGCTCAGTCACGAGCCAAAACTTTAACTAACTTGTGTACTCATTTTGTAGGTAAGGCATTTAAAGACCAATTAGAGCTAAAGCCTAGCACACAAGACAATTAGAGACCATTTCACTTATTGACATGGGAGCAACCTCATGACCGAACTGAGCTTGAAGAAGGAATCAATATCTTCCTTGGAGCAAATTGATGTAACCATAAGTTTAGTTTATGTTCTCTAATCTTTTAGTATTTCTTCTTACATGCATTGTGTTAGCCTAACATATGTGCATTAAAGGTCACTTGTGGCTGTGTTTTGTGTAAGAAGAGACCACTTGAAAGTGAAATTTGGAGAGAGGGAGAGTTTTGCCAAAATTGGCAAAACATGTTTGTACTTGGCTTCTACACTTGGCCTCGACAATTCCCCCTTATTTTTTCACCTTCGTTGGCTGATCATTTGAACCCCAATTTTGTAAAGAGGAGTGATATTTAAACCACCCTTATGGATGCTCAGGGGCAACACATTTGGAATACAAAAATTGAAGTTCATCTTTGTCCAAACCTTGAAGCTCCCAAGCATAAAGTAACCTCATCTACTCGGTGAGTCATATCCGAACGAGTGTTTGTGTAAATTTGTTTCCATCTTTGTGAGTGTAATGGAATCTATTGTATTGCTTTATTCTTCTACATCTTCCTTGAAGGTAGAACATCCAACAATGGTGTATCAAGCTTTCTTCACAGTAAGTTGGAGAGCTCTTTCTCAGGGAGAGCCAAAGCCCCGAGAAGGTGCACCATTATCACTTTCAAACCAACGTGCACCACTTCATACATATCTTTTCATTCTTATCGAGTTAATCCTTGATTTTTTGAGGGTAGTTCTAGCACATCCAACGTTAGATCCTAGTAAAATTTCAGCTTCATTGGAGCTTCATTGAAAGAGTTGTGTATTTTGGAAGATAACCCATTTTCGGCCAAAAAAACTGTTTTCACCCGGAGTGTCTATGTGCTTCAACCTTCTTTCCTATTTTTGAACCATATCATTTGGTATCAGAGCTTTGTTGTAACGACCCGGGGAAGATCGCCAAAAAATTCTTGACTTTACATAAAACTTTAACTCATATTTGAACTCTTTTCTCCTTCTCTCTTTTTTTTTTCTTTAATAACAGTATACCTAACAGGCTTAAAGACTTCAACTTAATGGATGGAAGGTTAGTCCCTCGTACATGCTTCCAATCGACGTACAAATTGCATGGGTCTGCATGCATCAACCGATAGACATTGCGTCTTCCGGATGGCACGTGCACCCCACATGACTCATTTAAACACCTATCGGCAGATGCGAATACTCGCATCGACCGACGATCACGTGCATCTCGTGTGACCAATTAAAACATCTACCGATAGACATGTGATATTCACGTGTTCATCTAAGACATCTTCCGATAGCTTACAAGCTCTATATCATCCGATCACTAAACGACAAATTATCACTTACATCATCTGGTCACTAGACGACAAATTATCACTTACATCATCCGGTCACTAGACGACAAAACCATGTTTGTATCATCCGGTAAAAAGACTCCTTAGATCATCCGGTGACTTTATTACACTACATCTGTCGATCGCTAAACGACAAGATAACACTTTCATCATCTGATGGCTAAACGCTCTACATCTGCCGATGCAGAAACATACTACATCTTCCGGTGACGTCATACTACATCTTCCGGTGACGTCATCCGGAAGACTGAATCGTTTAACTCTCATCTATTGACATCCGCTGATGACGTCAGCCAGATGATTGCCTCATCCAGCTTCAATCATACGGCAGTAAAACACTATAATCATCAAACATCTTCATTCGATAGAACATATCACAACTCACCCGACCTGTAACTTAGTAACCACAAACCCCAAAGAGTAAAAATCATAAACTCATCTAAAATACGCATAGCGGAAGACTCAAACGAAACAAACCATTCATTAATCCTTAAAACCGTATTCAGACTCTAAAGACATGCTCTTCAAATCCATATCTCATTGTTATACGAAATTCTGTTCTATTTAGTCATCTGTTCGTGGTAAACTTTTCTAACTTACTATGAGCATAACCAGGGAACTTGATCGCCTATCCGACCTTCACTGTCACACTGAGCATCCTCCAGCAACCAAGCTTAGACATCCTCATTAACCTTGAGTTCCTCACCTGGAAACTCATCACCTACATCATAAGGTTTAAACTATAAGCCTAATGCTTAGTAAGGAATGCAACACTAACATGGATGCATGAATGCATAATTTGGGAAAATCACATGCTCATAAGTCTTTTCTTGTTCATGTCTTTGCTCATAATCATCATTCATAATCATGGATCATATTCATCATTCATAATCATTGATCATATTCATCATTCATAGTCATTGATCATATTCATCATTCATAATCATTGATCATATTCATCATTCATAATCATTGATCATATTCATCATTCATAATCATTGATCATATTCATCATTCATAGTCATTGATCATATTCATCATTCATAATCATTGATCATATTCATCATTCATAATCATTGATCATATTCATCATTCATAGTCATTGATCATATTCATCATTCATAATCATTGATCATATTCATCATTCATAATCATTGATCATATTCATCATTCATAGTCATTGATCATATTCATCATTCATAGTCATTGATCATATTCATCATTCATAATCATTGATCATATTCATCATTCATAGTCATTGATCATATTCATCATTCATAATCATTGATCATATTCATCATTCATAATCATTGATCATATTCATCATTCATAATCATTGATCATATTCATCATTCATAGTCATTGATCATATTCATCATTCATAGTCATTGTTTCATTCATAGTCATTGATCCTATTCATTATTCATAGTCTTTGTCATATTCTTTGTTTAGGTTGTGTGGATCAAGAGAGGATTTGTGCCGGTAAAGGGGGTTCGACAGTGAGTTTGATCTTGTTCCCTACTGCGGGTCGTATTCATATGTACTTCTTTGGACTATGACATACACCGAACCGCCCCCAACCCTCACTTAATCCACGTTGCATAAGTCTTATACATATACATATATACATACTTATCTTGTTCATGGAAAACATGAGTTAAAATATTTTCTTATGCCTGAGAAACATTCATGATGCATGAACATGAGAGCTTTTAACTCATCAAACTATGACAAGGATCATACCAGAGCAGACAACTTCACATTCACTAACAGGTCATCACATGGTGTAACTTGCAACATACATAAATCCTTCAAGTGCAGACAAGCTCATAATTATAAGGTAAACATTTGACATCTCAACCTAGTACTCCCACGATGTAGGGCTCTATTAGCCGGAAATCTTAATACAATCACTTACCTGGTCTCCTTAGCACTTGAGCTCCTTTCTCTTCAAACTTCTTCACCTCAACATTTACATTGCAGTAGTTAAAACAAAATCCTAATAGTTCTAATCTCGAGTTATCCTAAGATCTAATAGCTAAGAGTCCTTCCCGAGTTCTTAGTTTAATACTCAATGTAACCCAAAATCCCAAAATCAAAACAAACGGATTCGATAATGATAACTCAGGGTTGGTTGTTTTAAATGTCCAGAATCGATTCGGAATGACATTACCAATCTCGGGTTTCAAAATGTTCTTATCAATACTCGGCCATTGAAGATCTCAAAACTTCAATACAGAGCTGAAAAACTGGGCTAATAAACTAACAGATAACCACATTGTTAAACCCGTACCTCGAGCACAAAGTAGCTGAGAAGCAGCAAGGAAACCGATCGCTGAAGGAAGGATTTCCAGCTGACAGAGGGCGAGAGCTTGGGAGAGAAGAAATCGCCGGAAGTTGGGGTTGTCAGCTACAGTGGTTTAAATGAGGTTTGAATCCTTTCCTTTTTCTTTAAATACTGGCCTCAATCCTCCATTATTACAACTTTGCCACTCAACCTAGTTTAGATCCACATGTGATTAATTAAGCTTGGCATAAATCCTAAACTACGAAGATTAAATATTTATGACCGTTAATACAGTTAAGAAAATCACCTGGCCGTTGACTCGGGTGTTACATTTGTCCTTCATTGTTCTGCTTTCTTTAATTTTGTTGCATAATTTGGGTGCCAAGATAATCAAAAGGAGTATAACAAATAATCCCCAAAGTCGTGACACTATTACTCAAGCAACCAAGGCACCAAACCCAAAAGAGGGTGAATCTAGTATTCAAGGACAACTAGATGAGCTAAACAACAAGTTTGAATCTCTTCAACAACTCTTGTTAGAGTCAAGGAACAAGTATGTGAGGGCCTCTCAAACCCAAATGCATGGGAAGAGAACTGGAAACACAAGAAAGAGAAACAACCATGATGTGACCATTGAAGAAGAGTAATCCGTAGGAGAAGACTATGGTCGTCCATGTGATGACTCGGATGTGTAAGTATATGTACGATGGTTGCACGAACCGGAACTCGGATGGCTGTACGTCCTCGCGGACGAACCAGAAGGTGATGGGTCATAAAAAGGGGGTCGTCACAATCCCACATCGCTTGGAGAAGTATGTGGAAATGAAACATATGTAAAGAGACCCTCCCAAGATAGCAAGCAACATATGTAAAGAGACCCTCCCAAGATAGCAAGACGTGTTTTAGAGCACAATTGACAACGGATCCCATAAGAATTCCGACGTTAAAAGTACTTCGCCGAGAGTAGTACCAAGTTGGGTGACCGACTGGGAAGCCCTCGTCAAACAAAGCCATGAGGGGAGGATATTGGGCTATGGCCCAATCCTAGAGCAGACAATATCTTGCTAGGAAAATGGGTCGTTACAAATGGTATCAGAGCCCGTACCCAACCGGAAATGTAGCAAACAAGGACGTTGAGCCCCCGAGGGGGGGTGATTGTGATGACCCGGATGTGTAAGTATGTGTACGATAGCTGCACAAACCGAAACTCAGATGGCGGTATGTCCACGCGGGCGAACTGAAAGGTGACGGGTCGTAAAATGGGGGTCGTCATAATCCCACATCGCTTGGGGAAGTATGTGAAAATGAAAGATATGTAAAGAGACCCTCCCAAGATAGCAAGATGCGTTTTGGAGTACAATTGACAACGGATCCCATAAGAACTCCGAAGTTAAAAGTGCTTCGACGAGAGTAGTAACAGGTTGGGTGATCGATTGGGAAGTCCTCGCCAAACAAAGCCGTGAGGGGAGGATATTGGGCTACGGTCCAATCCCCAGAGCAGACAATATCTTGCTAAAAAAAGGGGTCGTTACAGTCCACATGCAAGGTGCGGCCCTATTGATGAATTGAAGCATGTTAAGGTACCAATTTCTCTTTTCAACGGTTCTTGTAATGGTGATACGTTTTTGGATTGGGCAAAAAAAAAGTAGAGAAAGTGTTTGAATTCTATAGTTATTCGGAAAATGTGAAAATACAACTAGTTTCCTTGGAACTCTCCAGTTATGCTAGTTTATGGTGAGATAATTTAAAGGCTCAAAGAATACGTGAAAATGCTGAAGATATTGTCACTTGTAAGGTTATGAAAGCCATGATGAGGAAGAGGTTTGTACCAAGCCACTATAAAAAAAAAACTATTTTTACAAATACAAAACTTGAAACAAGACACTTCATCAGGGGAAGAATACCTAACCGAGTTTGAGACACTCAAGATGAGAAGTGGATTGGAAGAACTCAAAGAACAAGTTATTGCAAGATTCATAAGGGGCTTGAATAGAGAGATTAAAGATGTAGTGTAATTGCAAACTTTTGAATAATTAGATGTGATCATTCAACTTGCCATGAAGGTGGAGAGACAAATGAAAAGAAAATGAAAAGTGACTACTAACCAGTTTTTCTCAAAGACCACAAGTTCGTACAAACAACCATCCAAAGTAGAATAAAGGGTCTTAATGTGAAGAATTGGCTTATAAAACGAGTAGAGGACAAGAAGGTGGTAGAAGATACCACTCGACCAAGAACAAGAGAGATTAAATGCTTCAAATGTCTCGGATTGGGGCATATTGCTTCCCAATATCCCAACAAGCGGGTCATGGTTCTTAGATAAGGCACCAATGCAGTGGTGAGTGAAGATGAGTTGCTAGAAGATTCTAGTAAAGATATTGAGGCTCAAGAAGATGTTTTCTATGCTCAAGAATGACCACTATTAATGGTTATCCGAAGAGTCCTAACATCTCAAGCCAACAATGAAGAGTGTCACAGGGAGAACATCTTCTATAGCTGATGCTTGATCAAGGAGAAAGTTTGCTCTCTCATCATTGATGGAGGAAGTTGAGCTAATGTGGCTTCTCATGATCTTGTGGACAACATAGGATTGGAAACTACCCTACATTCTAGCCCCTACAAATTAAGATGGTTGAATGACCAAGAAGATATCAAAGTCTCCAAGCAAGTAAGCATAGGGTTTTCGTTGGGGGATACATGGACAAGGCCCTTTGTGATGTGGTGTCAATGAGTGCTAGCCACCTCTTATTGGGAAGGCTGTGGCAATATGATAGGAGGGTGTCTCGTGATGGTTACTCCAAGTTTTATTCTTTTGAGTTTGGAGGGAAAATGATCAAACTATCTCCACTCAAACCGGATCAAGTGGCTCTAGATGATTAATTGAGGAAGGAGGGAAAGACCAATCCACCATTTTCATGTCCAAGAAGGAGTTAGGGAAGTCTCTTGTAAATGGTCCTATCATCCTAATGTTGTTTCGAGAGAGAATGGAAGACTTAGGTGAAATTCCCATGAAAGTCCGAGCACTTTTGGATAAATATCAAGTTGTATTTCCAGAGGAACTTCTACTAGGGTTACCATCCCTTTGAGGTATTGAGCATCAAATTAATTTGCAACCAACGGTTGTACTACCAAACCGTCCTTCCTATAGGATGAATCTGGAAGAAGCAAAGGAATTACATAAGCAAGTTCAAGAATTGCTTGAGAAGGGTTACATTCGAGAATCAATGAGTCTGTGTGCCGTACCCACACTTTTGGTGCCAAAGAAAGATGATACTATGAGAATGTGTGTGGATAGCCGAGTCATCAACCAAATCACAATCAAATATAGGTTTCTCACTCGTAGGCTCGAAGACATACTGGATGAGCTTAGTGGTGCTTCAATCTTTTCCAATGTGTACTTGAAGAGTGGCTACCACCAAATAAGAATGAAGGAAGGAAACGAATGGAAGACAACTTTCAAGACAAAGTGTGGACTATTTGAATGGTTAATAATGTCCTTCGGTCTCTCGAATGCTGCTAGTACTTTTATGAGACTTATGCATTTTATTCTTAAGGATTTCTTAGGAAAATTTATATTGGTATACTTTAATGATATTTTGGTATATACTTTGGATCTTACCTTTCATTTGAAAAATCTTAGAGTCCTCTTTGATAGTCTTAGAGATGTTAATGTTAACTTAAAATGTGTTTTAGTATAACTATGTTTTTTATGATTGTGATTAATATGAAATATATACATATAAAATGAGTGTTAGAAATGACTGTTATTAATAGTTGTAGTATTTGTTTGGGAATGCCCTTTAAAAAGGGTATTATGTTTTTCTAACAATTTTGGTAAGTGTTGGTAGTCGAGTCTGGTGCGTGCAAAATGTTAAAGGAACATCGACTGAATCAAAGCAGGCTTGAAAATCATTCAGTAGATATATCGACCACTGTCAAAGCAGACCTGAATGTCATCTGCCAGATGTATAAATCAAGGCATCTACCGAAATCATCAACGACCTAAACCAAGTCATCCAGATTCTAAAGTCGACAGATTGTGGAATCAATTGATTTGTCGACCAGATACTAAAGACAGAAGTCTACTGAAAATAACATCATCCGATTCAAGAAGTCTTCTGCCAAAAGAAGTATCGGGATAACATCAACCAGTAGTCTGAATGAGAAGCATATTACAGACACGAGTATAAAAGGAAGAATAGAAGCTCGAGAGAAAAACATTTGTCAATCTTTTGAACAGTTACTCTAAACTCCTACGAGCTCACGCGATAATCTTTGTTTACATCTCTCTGCCCCAGAACTTGAGATTTTGTCTTGAAAGAGTGTAATCTTTGTGCTCAATATTTTCATCTTGTAAAAATTGTAAGGCAGTGGATTGACGCCCGTGAAGTTCAATCCAGAATTGCAAGGCTGTAGATCGATGCCCGTGAAGTTCGATCAAGAAATCTCGTTGAAGAGAAGATAAGAATCTTCAAGGGGGAAACCTTGAAGTGTGGACGTAGGCAGGTTTAGCCAAACCACGTAAAAAAATTGGTGTCAATCTATTTCCCTTACTCTTACTTTTATGTGTTTAGTAGTAATTGCATACAAAGGGAAACGATAAAATAAACTTAATTTGTATTGGTAAAAACAATTAGGTTAAGAAATTTTTAATTCACCCCCCTCTTAGACAATCACGATCCTATAATTGGTATCAGAACAAGGTTTAATATTGTCTAAGTTGTGATTTAGAAAATATTGTGATACTCTTTCAATGGCATTCAACACAAACTCCACACACATAGAGGGTCAGTCCATCTCTAGGCCACCATTTTTTGATGGCAGTGATTATGTTTACTGGAAGGCAAGAATGAAAATATTCGTTCAAGCCATAGATTATGAGATATAGAACATAATCGAAAATGACCCTTTCAAAGCTATGAAAACTGATAAAGAAATTAGCATTCCTAAACTACCTAGTGAATTAACTGAATCTGATAAAAAGAATCTAAGTTTGAATGCTAAAGCTATAAATACACTGTACTGTACACTTAATAGAGATGAGTTCAACAGAGTTCAAGGGTGCGATAGTGCACAGGAAATATAGCGTTTATTGGAAGTTACACACGAGGGGACTAACCAAGTAATGGAAAGTAAAATGAGCATGTCAGTCCATGAGTATGAATTATTTTCTATGGAAAAAGAAGAATCCATTATGTCAATGTTTACTAGATTTACTAACATTACTAATGGTTTAAAAGTGCTTGGTAAGATATATTATAGTGAAGAACTAGTAAGGAAGATCTTGAGGTATCTACCAAGAGGATGACAACCGAAAGTAATGGCCATTCAAGAAGCAAGAGATCTCAAGGCGTCCAAACTTGAAGATCAATGTATTATTCTTGCTTATTATCATTCATACGAGTTGCTTCATAGATGACCATTGTTCACTGACAACCTGGGTAACGGGGTTTGATCTTCGGATCGCACGTTGCTTGACTTTTCTTTCTGACTCATGAGGTGCTACTAGACTTTGATCTTCGCCTTACGATGTTTATGTGCCGAGTGCCCTCTTTTTTCATTTAGACGATTTTCAAGTGAAATATGTGATGATGGACTATTTTCATATAGTTGTCTATGTATGCGACAAATGTTTTACTTAATGCCTAATCGTTAGCTTGTGGAGCCTGTTTTCCTTAAAAATAATGAAAATGAGTTTCCAATAGAACGATGGTTTGAAAACTATTTTGTTATCTCATCATGTTTTGAATGACAAGGTAAAAGAAGTTTTACATGCATTTAATATAACATTCCTACTTAGTCAGTCACTCACCCCAAACGACCCCCTCCCATTTCCAGGAAAGAGCAAGAGCAGTGCGTAGCTGGAGATCCGGAGTTATTAGCTGTACTTATTTCTTTCTGCATTGAGTATTTAGTTATTAGCTGTATTTATTTCTTTCTACATTGGATCTATATAAGATTAACTGTTTGGGATTTGGATGTTTAGACTTATTGAACTGTTTTACTTTATCGCACTATTATATTTGTAGTCACTGTGTGGATATTGGCTTTTGATTAATGTTCAAGTCTTCCGCTGCGAACAAAGCCTTGGGTTGGGTGATCAGGTCCTCTCTGAGGATCCGATCCCCTGACCAAGCGTTCTCTTAGGACTGCCTCTGGGTCGTGACAATGGTCACATACGTAAAAGTGTTAGAAATATTCTTCCTTGTATAAATTTCTCTAAATTCTCAGTGTAAAATTCAATTTAGAGGTATTTACCAAAACAATGAAGTTTCAAAATATATTAATTCAACCAACTTCAGTTTACAAACAAACATTTCTTCGAGCTGTCATTGGACCATCGATACTCCCTAGTTGATGGCCATGTATTTGTTAGAGACAATTTTGCTTTAGGTGACTTCCATTGATAAGTGCCTGTACTAACGCCCTAGTTCACCTCATCATGGGTCCAGACTACTGCGGGTGTCCTCAATTTGAATTGTCTCGAGTCTGAACTAGCTCGAGGCTTCATTGGTTTACTATTGTAGCCTATCGATTTGATCTACTGCATGTTATGTAACGGAAATACATTTAATGCGCTTGGGCTACCGCGGGACTCCCCTAGTTTATCACTATTGCCTACAATAGTTAATTCATGTCTATCGCAATTTAATCCTTCAGAAACTCCTCTTCAGACTGGACTACCACCATTACTCTCTGAGATACCTTGAAAATGATCTAGTCATAAAAAACAAGGTTAGACCAATAGTTATGTAACACCTGGTTTTACAGGATTTTATTATTCCAATATATAATGGTATTTTTATAAATATGTCAAATTAAGTCCATTTTGTGAACGGAAAGTTTCAATAGAGCCCTAATAATAAACTTGAAATTTTGGTGAAATAAGAAAATTTGGAGAAACCGAATCGGTAGTTAAAGGACGAAATAGGTAACGAAACAAATAGAAAATCAAATAGAGGGGCAATATAGTAATTTGACAAGTCAAATGTTATTAAAACAACAAATTTCTCTCCATCCCTCACACTTACGCGATTCTCCTCCCAAATCACCCTCCAGGCGATCTCCTTTCCCTCTCTCACGCAATTCTTCTCTCCTCTGGCGATTCCTCCTCCTCACTCAGTTCTTCACATTTCCTCTCTGAAACCATTTTCTAGGTAAGATTCTATAGTCGTGAGGCTTTAGATTTCAATTTCTAGAGTTTAAATGTTTAGGGTTTTGTTAGAAACGGTTAGGTTTACCCTATTTATGACCTTGGTGGACGTATTTGAGGGTGTTGGATGTAGTTGGGCAATTTAATGGTATTTATTACAAAATTTGGTGGTTGGAAGTTTTAAAAACTATATTAATGGAGATTAAGGATTCACGAGCACGAATTGCTTGATAAAATGCCTCAAAGAGTGAAAATATAATTTTAGGAGATATTCTTTAGCTAGGGACTTCGTTAGTCTTTAGAATTCGATTTCCAAGGACCGGTTTTAATGACGATTGTTGTGAATTGCCATAGGTGAACAACGCTCGTGGACGGAGCTTGAATTGCAACGGATGCAAGGTAAGTCTTCGTGACTTACTGTGGCCGATAGGCCTATGCCATAAGTCGAGTTCGTCGTTGAGGATTTTGGAGTTATGTATGTTTTTATACTTTGGTTGGGTAGTTTAGGATTAGAGTTTTTATAGGTTATGTTTACTATGTTTTGATGGTACTCATGCTTTATGTTTACATTATGTCTCTTCTGTACATGCATCACGCTCTTTCAAAATAGCATGAAAATAGATTTCTACACGTGTTTAAGAAAAGAAATGAATTAAATAAACAAATGTACGTAATCTGGTCACGACGGGGTGGGGTTCAGACATGGCTGTTTACGGATGGAAGCATGTTTTCCCCCGGTAGATGGAAAGGGTTGTCTAACCGCTAGATGTCCCCTCTCCATCTGGTGAGAGTTAGACCTCGGTGACATTTTGTTCTGTAATGAAACGATAAAAATGTCAGCATGATTTATGAACCGCATATGCACAGCATGCATTTGCAATTACGAAACTTACTTAGCCTTTAGCTCATAGTTATCTCTATGGTGTAGGTGATTTCGATACAGGTGAGGATGAGGTCCCTCCACTCGATGAATGAGCTGGTTGAAGAAGAATGCCCGTGGGAGTGTGCTGGTAGTCGGTGCGTATTTTGACCCGTGGGGATGTAAGTAAGTGTTTTGGGGATTTTGATAGATAGAAGGATAGGAAAATTGTATAGTTAAATCATTTTAGGATGTTTGGTATCTGGATAGTAGACAAAAGGATATTTTGATGTTTTGGTAAACTCATTTCATAAATGTTTTGCTAAGCCTTTTATTACAATTATAATGGAATCGTTTGGGGTTATTTTAGGTTGAGTCACAGATATGCTCGAGTTATGGAGCTATCCATGCAGTTGGATTTCATGGTTTTATTTTCATTTTTATTGTTTTTTAGGATACGTTTCGAGTCTGTTTTTGAGTGAGATTATAAAGGATGTACGAGTGTTGAGTGACTTTATGTTGAAATGCATTGTTGTGATGAATGTGGTGTTATGAGTAGTGTTGTGAAGTGGAAGAGATGGAGGTAGGAAAAATTGTGAAGTCTGTGTGTGCAGGGTAAATGAAGGAAAGAAGGAAAGAAGAATGAAGATGGGCAACTCGCTGGAG
Organism: Begonia masoniana; assembly: GCA_022432975.1. Lineage (NCBI taxonomy): Eukaryota > Viridiplantae > Streptophyta > Magnoliopsida > Cucurbitales > Begoniaceae > Begonia > Begonia masoniana. The sequence goes on along the minus strand of CM039512.1, from coordinate 25,364,304 downwards.
TTCAAACTCTAGGAGCCGATCGATCTCGCTGGAGTTCAAACTCTAGGAGCCGATCGATCGCAGACAGTGGGGCGATCGAATGCAGAACTCTCTGGAATTCCAGAGAGTTTCCCAATCGTTCACCAGGAAAAGGGGCGAACGATCGACTCTTAAGGCTGCGTTCTGGAAGAAATTCCAGAGCAGCAGCCGATCGATTGCTAAAAAGGGAGTGATCAATCGGCTGGACAAGGGCCGATCGATCGGCTGTCAAGTGGCCGATCGATCGCCCTTTGTTTCTTTGTTTCGGACACTTTTGCTCTCGGATTGTTTGTTCTGTGATTTTTCTGAGTGTTATATGTAACGCCCCCGAACCACTCTGGCTCGGTGCGCTACTTGGCTCACTCTAACCCCGATGAAAACGACGTTTAAAATAATTTTTATAAACCCCAAAACATAAAAAAAATGGACAAAACTGAAATTTAAAGCTAAGTCTCCCGATGCTCGACATACCTAGCTGCCTAGACTCACTAATTTCCCTTAATCCTAACCGTTAAGTACCATGGCGTCCTCTCCAAAAATTTCGACAAAGTAACGTCTGAAAATGGTGCCTCCAAAATGCTAGGTACATGCAAACGAATCAATTCTCAACCAGTTCCAGAATACTCTTACTCAACTATCCACTCAACTATACAGCATACGAAATCTCCAAATAGCAGTAAAGAGGGAAACTAAAATACGAACATCCCTAAGTGAAGAAAATCCACAGTATAGGGCGACACATTACCCTTAACTATGACTATATACAACAAATACAAATAGCCATACAATAACTTTCAAAAACATCAATAAAAAAGAGTTACGCATTCTCATCATTTCCACAAACAGACATCTACAATCACTACCAATTTACAAAGCTCCACACCTCTCGAAGACCATGGTCAAGACGCCCCGACAACTGCCCTCACCGACATGCTCTGTGCGTCGCCAACTGCTCCCTAGTCCTGAGCTCCCTCATCTAGTTCACCTGTAATCCATTACAGTTCCAAAACAAACAGAGGTTAAAACAATCTAATCTTAAATATAAACTAACTAAAATTAAAGAAATACTTACAGTCAGTGAAGCACGTTGCATGGTGGCCGGTATTTTCGGGTAATTCTTTGAACGACTAAACCATTTTGCTCTGATACCATCTTGTAACGCCCCCGAACCCACCTCGGCTCGGTGCGCTACTTGGCTCACTCTAACCCCGATGAAAACGGCGTTTAAAATAATTTTTATAAACAACAAAACATAAAAAAAACGGACACAGTGGAATTTAAAGCTAAGTCGCCCGAAGCTCGACATACCTAGCTGCTTAGACTCACTAATTTTCTTTAATCCTAACCGTTAAGTACCATGGCGTCCTCTCCGAAAATTTCGACAAAGTAACGCCTGAAAATGGCGCCTCCAAAATGCTAGGTACCTGCAAACGAATCAATCCTCAACCAGTTCCAGAATGCTCTTACTAAACTATCCACTCAACTATCCAGTATACGAAATCTCCAAATAGCAGTAAAAAGGGAAACTAAAATACGAACATCCCTAAGTGAAGAAAATCCACAGTATAGGGCGACACATCACCCTTAACTATGACTATATACAACAAATACAAATAGCTATACAATAACTTTCAAAAATATCAACGAAAAAGAGTTACGCATTCCCATCATTTCCACAAATAGACATCTACAATCACTACCAATTTACAAAGCCCCACACTTCCCGAAGACCATGGTCGAGACGCCCCGACTCCATCATCTAGTTCATCTGTAACTCTGTCGTCACCTACACCATAGAACACACACACACACGTAAGCTTAAGCTTAGCAAGTAGGGGATAACAAATATAAACATGCACAATGCACACACAACCCTCACAAAACCCTAACACATGCAGTTTCTACTCCCTCCGTTGTTTCGTTTCATTTTCCGTTGCATTTCTACTATTTACTCATGCAGTGCTCCTCTTGCACGTTAACGACGAGGCGTTCAACTCCCTAGTGCATGCTTTAGCACATTAACGACGAGAAGTTAAACCCTCTAGTGCTCCTCTTGCACCTTAACGACGAGGCGTTTAACTCTCTAGTGCATACTCTAGCACCTTAACGACGAGACGTTAAACCCTCTAGTGCTCCTCTTGCACCTTAACGACGAGGCGTTTAACTGTCTAGTGCATACTCTAGCACGTTAACGATGAGACGTTAAACCCTCTAGTGCTCCTCTTACACCTTAACGACGAGGCATTTAACTCTCTAGTGCATACTCTAGCACGTTAACGACGAGATGTTAAACCCTCTAGTGCTCCTCTTGCACCATAACGACGAGGCGTTTAATTCTCTAGTGCATACTCTAGCACGTTAACGACGAGGCATCAAACCCTCTAGTGCTCCTCTTGCACGTTAACGATGAGGCGTTCGACCCTCTAGTGCTTACTCTCACATATTTCTTACTTAGCACTCACCTCATGCATAAACTCATTCTTTCGTTTTAAAAGAAAACAACCATTACACAACTCATTCCCACACTACTCAATAGAAAAGAAAACAACACAACCAACAAACAATAATTCCTACCGTTCCGTGGTGTAGGCCCGAAGGCGACAAAACACACAATCCATTACTTACCTGGCGTTATAGCTCGCTGGGTTTGACACATCACGTCACCTATGGCTCGACCTATGACAAACATTCAAACTTCATTAAAATCAAGCCTTCATTCACCAATTACTCTCAAACTACTATTTTAGCCTAATCCAACTAAAACCTAACTAAACGGGCCACTAATTTGGGTTCGGTAAAAACCGACCCAAAACTTCGAACGCGCGTAACTTTCACATCGGTTATCGGAATCGAACGATTCCAGCGGCCACGTACTCCTCTAATAACCTAGTTTAACCTGCCAAAACAAAATTTAAAACAAATAGTCGTCGCTAGGTCAAAAATAGCAAAACCCGAATCTGCCCTAAACCGAAAATTTTTCTCTTTTCGGTTTTCCATCAATTCTCACCCGTTTCCTCACCAATCAACAATATTCTAACGTATTAAGCATAATTTAACACAATTAAGGCTTCCAAATTCAGAAACCCGAAATCCCAGAATTCCCCCCCTTCACGGTTTTCTCCCTGAAAACTGAGTACCACAGCCCACCAGCGAACACTCGTCTCACACCCCTAACTCCTCCACATTTCCGTCACAATTCGACCAAAGAATCGACCCAACACGCAGACCACCACTCGGCGAGCAACAGAGAGAAAACAGGGAGCAGAAGGTACCTATTTTTGGTCGGTTCTGGTGCAGAAAAGCCGAACCGAGCTCTTGCTTCAGCTTGCTGGAGTTTGCTCGTCAGAACGGTGGCCGGAACCGTGAGGTCGTCGTCGGAGGGATGTCGCTCGGGCTCCTTCTCTCGTCGGGGGCTCGTGTTACAGAAGCAGAATGGCTTCTTCGTGAAGCCATTCTGTTTCTATTTTTTTTTTATTTTAATTTTTAAGCTAAATTACTAATTTGCCCTCACATGTTTGAACTTACGTATTTCCGTTAAGTTCGCGTCCACTCGACTTGAAATTTTAGAAATCCTCCTCTAAATAAAATCCCAAGTTTTTAATAAACTAAATAACTCGTTAAATTCTCATTCTTTGACCGTTAAATTTCTATAAATTGACTCTCCAATCCTTCCTTTTTTTTTTATTTAGAAAATTCTAAGATCCATAACTTAATTAAATCTAAAGCAGTACACATTGAGGAAAAATTCTCGGGTGTTACATTATATGTTTCTTCAAATGGATTTTCAAATGATTTTCAACGATTTAGACTTTGGTTTAAAGCATAAGAAAATAAAATTTAATCATGGTCAATAAAATGAAAAATTTTCACGGAAATTTAAGGGTACAGTATTAGGAGACGTCACAAGTTATCATTCAAAGGGGATGTCTCATTTGAGTTCATAGACTCCAAAAATCAATTGGTTAAAAACTTTACAAAGTTTATATAAGAAAAAACCTTGAGTAATATTAGAATTCTATTAGTATTGATAGTATTTAACTCAAACTAACTTGAGTCTCTTTGACCTTGGTCAGCCGCAAAACAAATAGACAATAATTTGAAATTTTCTTGGCTTAATCATTTGAGCGAGCGGATGCTTAGTTCGACCTATGCATAGGTTGTCGACCAAAAATTAAACTAGTTTGAATATAATCGGTTATCGTTGTGCCAGGATATAAACAGTTTAGATGGTTGCTCTCTCAATCTAAACCCTAGAATCCACAAAAATTTATTGATTTTTCATTTTATCTCTCTATCTTTGTCAAAATCACTCTATCTTGCCTTTGTTCATCCTCTAGGGCTTGAGACAGAACGAGAATGACTCGTTCAACTTTTAAACTTAGTTTATTAATAATATATTTGGCAGCGTAAGACTTACATGACAAATAAAAAAAATCATGGCATAAACGAAAAGAGCTAAAATAAATGTTCATTAGTGACAACTAAAATAATACAGTAATATGTCTGAAAATAAATATGCCGAATAAAAATTAAATAAAATAAATGTTTACGAATTGTCAATAAAATCTAACCTTTCAAATAAAAATTGTATTTCTACAAAATATAATAAACTAGAACAATATGCACTCTGAGCCTACTCCTAATTGGCAACTGAAAGTCCTTCTGTTTAAATACTGAAAAGGGTAAGTTGACTAAATTCAATAAGAAAAAATTTTATTTACAGTATTTACATTCAATTTTAATAATTGAGCAACAAATTAAAATCAAGTAAAAATGGAGCCACTCACCTTGTCCAAGCTTATCGTGTCTATTGTAATTAAAATAAAACTAACGATACTCAGCGATCACAAAAGCCACTAAAAATATTCTGACCGGGTTTAGAGTTTTGCGTCTAGTGACACAAAATAGTCAATTGTTTCATTACTCTAGTTTAAACAATGATTTTTCATGTTGAAAAATGCAAACATTCATAAAAAATATATGCAATGAAGCAATAGTAAGACATTTTTAATAATTATTTTATAAATAAAAGGGAAAAATTCAATTTAGCCCCCAACGTATGAGGTCAGTGGTCATTTGGCCCCTAACGTTTATTTTTGACCCAATCAAACTCTATCTTATAAAACGTTTGCAATTCAAATCCTCCCGTCAATTTTTTAGTTAAATTTGACAGGAACCTTTTAAAATTCTCAAATTACCCTCTCTCTCTCTCTCACAGAGAACAGAGGCTCTGTTCTGCTTGAGCCGCAGCCCACGCGAAGCGCAGAACAGCGAAGAACCATCGCCCTCCGACAGAAAGTGTCGTCGCACACCGTCACCACCGTTCAGAATTTGCCGATCGCCAGGAAGAAGACGTCAGCTGAACAGAAAAGGCGTCGTTCTTCTCCTTGGAGAGAGAAGAGATTGGGTTGGTCGATGAGTTTTCCGATGGAGGGAGAGATTTGTGGCAGATCGCCAGGAAGATTTCCAATAAAATTTTTACAATATACAGAGAGATTGAAAAACTAGATTTTTTTCTGGTTTAAAAGATCTAGTCTTATGTAGTGCATTTGTTGATTTTGGAAACAGCGAGTATTTACGGAAAATCTCGGTTGCAAGCGAATTCTCTCGGGTTTATCTGAAATTTGAAGGTAGTTTCTGATGATTTTTGTCCAGCTCTTGCACGTTGTTCTTCATCAAATTTAATTCTTCCAAATCAAACACCAGTAAATGCTCAAACAAAGTTTCGTGATTTGCATTTACAGTTCGTGGGGTAAGCGTGCAGGGTCATTTAATTCATTGTACTGCCAAGAAAATTAGAGAAATTCGTAGAGAGCTAGAGAGAGAGAGAGAGAGGAGAGAGAGAGAGAGAGAGAGAGAGAGAGAGAGTAATTTGGGAATTTTAAAAGGCATCTGTCAAATTTAACTGAAAAATTGACGAGAGTGTTTGAATTGCAAACGTTTTATACGATAGAGTTTGATTGGGTTAAAAAATAAACGTTAAGGGCTAAATGACCACTGACCTCATATGTTAGGAGCTAAATTGAACTTTTCTCTAAATAAAATAATTGCATTATTAATTAAAGTAAAAGTGGAGGGACTGTATATAAAATAAATCTCTACCTCAAAGTGGACCTAATACTGTTCAAACCCAATAATCCAATCTCAATATCTAAGGGTCTAAAAATTTAATTTGAATTCTTGGGTACCTAATTAAAAATAAAATTGTAAATTTTTTGGTCTAAAAGAGGATTGGACAGCTGCCAATTTGAAGTGAATCGTGGTCCAAAAGTTGTTGGACTCGCCCCAAACCGCGATCTAGAACCACAGGCCACACGCAAATAGACTCGGGGTCATCTTCTCGACGCTGAGTCTGCATCCTTTCTGCCGTTGGAGTTTGTCCAACCTTCGGGTTTTAAATGTTGATTTCTCCAATTGATCACCTGAATTCAACATTCCAATATTTCATCAAACAATCGCCATTAACTGAGAGCAAAGGAATTAAAGGTCGGATTTTTTTTTATACCTTTGACCTCTGTTTTCCGAACATTGGCTTTCCAACTCACGCCGCAGGAGTTCATCGCCTCCACGTCCGAAACCGTTATGAAGATAGCTACAACTGAGACTCGACTTCCTTCCAACACATACGACAATTTATAAAAAAATTCAAAATTCTTAATTAGGATTTTCAACATTGAAGCAAGAGGAATTCCGACTTACCATTTGACTTCTTGTCGAAAAGATAGAAACCGAGCCTTCCCATTTCAATCCAAGATTTCCAGAGAGGAGAAGTTGGTTTGTTGAAGAGAAATCTCAAAATGCATGAGAGAGACTTAGCTTTATTGGGGAAAAGAGGAGAAAGAAATTTCTTCTCAGGAAGTGAGCAAGAGAGAGAAATGAAGGGTTAGAAAGGGTTGAGAGTTCAGGCTGCTAAATGACGGAAAAGAAAGAAAATCCTTCCTGGAGTGCAACGCTCCCGCAAAGCAGGGAGTAATTAATCCCAAAAGTTTCTTTCCTTTTTGTTTCAAAACCAACCCATAAAATCATGGTAATAATACCCAATTATTCTTACCTATTTATTCCTGCTGTTATTGTAAGATCAAAATTAACCTAGAAGGGGTGAATTAAGTTTATAAATTTTAATCAAACTTAATTCCTAACTACCTAAAGTTTTCTCTATTCCAAGATAAATAACTTAGATACGTATTTTGTAAGCTATAATACTCAAAAGGATAAGGATCAAGGATCGAGGATTGAGAGATACAACCAATTTGTTAATACGGTTCAGTCAAACTTGCTTATGTATGTGCTTCAAGGCTCTCCCTTGAAGAGTCCTTCTGAATACTTTCTTTTGCTTCGATGAATTGAACTTCCAAGTGCCAATGTAATGCCTTTACAGTGACTCTTTTGTAGGGCATCTCCCTTTACTCGATCAACAATAAGTAGAACAGAAAGTTTAGATACAAGATGCTCAATCTCACACTCTCTTCCAAATACAAATCTCAAGTTTGTACAGGAGAAAAGTGATCTGTGCAGAGAACTTTGATGATTAGCAGAAATTTTGGTAGCACTTTGATAAGTTTCTCAGATTCGGTAGTTTCCTCAAGAATGCACTTCTCTCTCTATAAATATCTCCAAAAAGCAAAACATCGATTGATACTTTTTTCTGATCGGTCGACACTTGTATGAATATTGTGGGTTATTTTGAATGTTGTTCCACAACTAGATCAAAACTACAATAGACCACTCGGTCGACAATTTTGTCTCGTGGTAGACACCTTGAGCTTTCTGTGTCTTATGCAATGTTGTGCGATAGACACTTTATTTTGGAGGTTGACACTTGATACTCTCTGTGATTTTTGCATTTGGTCATGTGGTCAACACTTCTTCTGAATGGTCGAAACTTCCAAGCTCTCTGTGATTTTCGCATTTAGTCATGCAGTCGACACTTCATCTGAATTGTTGACACTTTCAAGCTCTTTGTGGTTTTCACATTCAGTCATGCGGTCGACATTACGTCTGCATGGTCGACACTTTGAACTAATTTTCACATAATTATATATCTAAGCTCCATGTGATTAAAACACTTAAACGCACTTATTAGATTAACCAAACACCCCTTATTAAAGGTATTTCCAATGCATAAGGATCTAATAAACAACTTAAATAAAATACATTCATATTCACTTGACATTAAAATGCTTTAAACATTTATCATCAAAATACTTTAATGCTTAAAACACTTTAAGCTAACAATCTTCTTCTTTTTTATAATGACAAACATACAAAGTTCTAAGTGATTTTTCTTTGACCTCCCACTTTAATATATACAAAAATATAATACTCTCCCTTACTGTAGGCATAAAACAATCTAAACTAAACTCCTCCCCCTCCCTTTGGCATTGTCAAACATTGGGCTGAGTAACGACTACTCTTAGACTCCCCAAAAGGCAAAGATAAAAGACAAATTACACATGTATTTGCAGAGTCTCAAAACTTCCCGAAAATAGATCAACAACAAAGACATACTAAAATAAGTAGAAGTGTAACACCCGGTTTTGATGGGATTTATATTTCAGTGTATATAATTGTATTTTTGTAAATATGTCAAATTAAGTACGTTTTGTGAACAGAAAGCGTTATTAGAATCCTAATATTAATATGAATTTTAGGAGAAATATGGAAAGCTTTAGAATCTTAACGCTAAATTTCGAGGTTTTGTGTTTCTCGTAGCACAAAGGATATTTTAGTAAAAATAGTAAATGAGGTCTAATTTACGAACAGACAGTTTTAGTAAAACCCTAACAATAATTTGGAGTTATTGGTGAAATAAGAAAATTTGCAGAAAACGAATCGTTAACTATTTAACAAAACAAAGGATGAAACAAATAGAAAATCAAAGGAAGGGCAAAAAGGTAATTTGCCCAGCCAAATTATTAAAAACACATTTCTTCTCTCCCTCCCTCATTTTCTCTCCTCTTCCATGAAGCTCCAGAGAGCTTTTCCCCTTCTGCGACTTCAAGCTCCTCCACAGCATTTCTCCACGGTTCTTTATCAACCGCTCCTCTGATCGTCAAGTTCCTTCACGTTTTCTTCTCCCATCGTGATTTTAGGTAAGTCTCTATGGTTTCCCGACTTTAGTTCTCGATTTTTAGAGGTTTGAACGTTTAGGGTTTCGTAGGATTTTCGTAGAAATAGTCGGGTTTTGTTAGAAATGGTTAGGTAATATCGTATTTGCGATTATTGGACGTAGTTAGATGGTATAAATGTTTGGGTTGCAATTTTCGGATAATTGGAGCTTGGAAAACTTCATTAATGGAGGTTTGCAATTTGCGAGCACAAATTGCTTGACGAAATGTCTGAATGAGTTTAATTAGAGTTTAGAAAAATTTCCTTTAGCTAGGAGTTTCGTTAGACTTCGAAATTTAATCTCCTAGGACCGATTTTAATAATGATTATTGTGGATTGGCCTAGGTGAACAAAGCTTGTGGACGGAGCTTGGCTTTCTACGGACGACAGGTAAGTTCTTGTGACTTACTGTGGCCGATTGGCCTACACCATAAGTCGAGTTTTGATGTTGAGGATTATTTGGTGATATTTATGTTTATATGCTTTGGTTGTGTAGTTTAGGGTTAGTTGTTTTGTAGGTTAGGTTTGTATTGTTTTAATAATACGCACGTCATATGTTTATGTTATGCTTTTATTGTCATACATCATCGTTTTACAAATGCCATGAAAAATAGATTTATGCATGGATTTCACGAAAGAAAATGAAATGCGACGACTTAAATAGACGAATAAAAATGAGACGACTAAGATGACTGAAATGAGACGACTAAGACGACTGAAATGAGACGACTGAAATGAATGCACGAAAGTTATAAAAATTGCATATACATGTTCATGCATTGTCACTTACGTAGAACTTACTGGGATTTATCTCATAGACGTCTGTATGGTGTAGGTGAGCTTGATACAGGTGAGGATGAGATCCCTTCTCCTGAGGAATGATGCAGTCGAAGAAAGATGTCCCGTGGGAGTGTGCTGGGCAGTCGGTGTACTTTTTGACCCGTGGGGAAGTAAGTAAAGGTTTTAAGGATTGTATAGATAGAACATTATAGGATGTTGGTATCTGGATAGTTGACAGGTTGATGTGTAGATGTTCTTGGTAAACAGATAGAACATTATAGGATGTTGGTATCTGGATAGTTGACAGGTTGATGTGTAGATGTTCTTGGTAAACTGGTTTTTATAAAAATGTTTTGTTATGGCTTTTATTTTGATTTCAGGGAACTGCTTGGAGTTTTATTTTAAACAGGGGAAATTGTTTAGTTTTTAAATGGATCCACACAGTTCGTTTTTACAAAAGTTTACCGTGTTTTTAAACACATTCTAGGATATATTTCGGGTTGTTTATTTGGTGATTTACGAGAGGGAGGAATGAGTGAAGTTATGAATGATCTATGTTGAAAGTGTTAGGGTGTATGTGTAGTAGGAAATTATGCAGGGAAGAAAGAGGAAAGAAAGAAGAAGAGGGAGGCGAACTCCCTGGAAATTTTGGGATTTCCAGGGGGGTTGCCGATCGATCGCCCAAGGTGGTGATCGATCGGCAATTGCTATCGCCACTCTTTGGAAATTCCAGAGAGTGTGCCGATCGATCGCCCAAAAAGGGGGCGATCGATCGCTAGTGTGAGGGGCGATCGATCGCCCCTCCATTTTTCATTCGGGCGATCGATCGCCTGGCATTGGGGCGATCGATCGCCCCCATATTTTGTGGGACAATTGTCCCTTTTGCCCCTCGAGTTGTGGCCGATGGTTTTAATGGTTTTTACTTAAGTGTTTTCTTATGTTTTTCTTAAATAGTTTTCAATGATTTTAATTCTATGAACAATTTAAATTTCCGCTTAAATGTTAGGTTTAAAAGTTTACTAGGTATAAAAGAAAAAGAAAATTTTACACGTAAAATTAGGAATAGTGTACCGGTCGCTACAAGAAGCAACATGCCAATAAGCGAGATAACATCAAAAGCATCAAAATAATAGTAAACTAGTTTAGATTACATCTAAAGCGTTAAAAGAACAATAAACTAGAAATGGATGGATACGTCCAACACCACTCAAAATAATCTCAAAGCACATCACTGATGTTGTGGAGTCGCATCATCAGTGGATGGAGGAACGCTAGGGTGATGTGAAAAGAATGGAACAACATCAAGTGTGACAGGCCACATGGACTTAGAAATGTCCTCCACCGTACGTTCTAATTGATCAAATCTCGATGAAACCTTAGCCTTAAAGCATGCAAAGGCAGAAGCATGATCTTGAAATCTATGGACAATGTTGGTGCTAAGAGTAGATAAGTAGGCTGAAATTAGATAAAACTATTTTTCAACTCTAAATGTCCAACTCGAGAGGAGGAAGGATAATCAGAATGAGAAGCTGGATGAGGAGGTGACTGATAAGCTTTGGTCATCTCTTAATCCAAATGTTCACATGTCGGCTCAGATGGACCATCAAAAGATAAACTTTGAAAATAGCTTTGAATGACTAAAAACCATCACTATTACGTACAATGTCCATACTAGCAAGAGTTGAAGCAGTGTAGGTATCCACGAGTTTTAATGACTGTGGAACGTCAGACTGAGGAATCGCCACTCCATTTATTATAAAGACTTTCATCAGTAGGAGATTGAATGGGAGAGACTTAGCAGAATTGCTAAAAACATTCAGCCTCCGATTAATAATTATGTATCCAACATGGAAGCGTTCTCGTCGGAAGAATATAAAGAATGGAGAGTTCCATGCAGCTCATATGATCACGATGACCATCCCTAGGAAGAGGTTATAGATGAGAAAATAGTGAAAAACTCTTGCTAAAACATTCAAGTCCTTGCCCTTAGGTTTGAGAGGAAGATGACAACTTGGGTCTTTCACAATCAAATGCAGAAAGGCTAAACCTTAATTAGTTCCCATAAAGTTAGGATCCTTATTAGCATCATAGTATGTTTCAGTTGAATCATCCACCTCACAATCCAATAACTCATTCACAGATTTTGCATATAGAGTAATATACTTTCCATAAACATAACTCATAATCCTTAACGAGTTAATCTTATAATCCATATTCGCATAAAACAGTCTAACAAGAATTTCACAAACGATCCTTCTAACTTACATAAGAGAAATAGTCCCAAATGTCTTAACCGTTCTCCCAAATCCAATCCTCTAAGACTATAAAATAAAACTCTATGGTAAACAATTAAAAAGGCTTGAATTTGAAATCCTCAGCATACTTATCTTTAGATTCGGCATTCCAGAAGAATGGAGATGGCCATTGAAGAGGAGGAGGATCGATTGTAGCTTTTCGTGTAATTCCAGCTTTGCATATTGTATTACAGCACCATATCAAGAGGAGGAAGCTATTTGATGAGAGAAAAAGAAAAATATAGTAGTTTTGGGGTTAAACGAAATGAGAATCGATGCAAAACCGTGAAAATTTGAGAGAGAGGATGACGTTGAATTTAGGGCTCGGCCGACACATTAATTTATGTTGCGACACAACGATCGACACTTCCTAGTAGGTGTTGACCGTTAGGCAATATTGAAAAATTCCAGAGAGTTTGAGGTGTCGACCGTGTTCCTTGATCGGTCCACACATAATACAAAAAAAAAAATTACAAAGAGTTTGAGGTGTCGACCGTAGAAAACATAGGTTGACACTTTCAACAACAAATGCTGAAAACTTTTAACACTCTCGATCAATTTTAATTAGCCCCAACCTAATCCTTATGCCATTAAAGGTCTTCTCATCTAGAGGCTTAGTGAAAATATCAGGTAATCGATTAATGGAGTTAACAAATTCTACCACAACATCTCCTTTTTTAACATGGTCTCGAATAAAGTGATAACGAATCTCTATATGCTTGTTTTGAGAGTATTGAATGAGATTATTTGAGATATTTATTGCACTTGTATTAACACACTTGATGAGAATTTTCTCATAACATTGACTATAGTCCTATAAGGTTTGCTTCATCCAAAGTATTTGAGTACAACAACTTCCGATAGCTATATACTCACTTTCATGCATATAAAGAGCCATAATTTTTTTTATTTTTATTTTTATAGAATCAAGAAACCAAAGATTCTCTGAGAAATTGACAAGTACCACTTATGTTTTTCTTATCAACTAGGCTTCTGGCATAATTGGAATTAGAATATCACCCTAAATTAAAGGAAGTTCCATTGAGATACCATAAACCCATATCGATAGTTCCATTTAAATAGTTGAATATTCCCTTAAAGGCATTTACTAGCACATAAACAAACACTAAAGAGGATATCAAGTATACTTGCCATTAGTATAATAATGACCAAATCATGCCATGATATTTCTTTAAATCTACATCTTTCCCTTTTTCATCTTTGCCTAACTTGGTGAAGTAATCACAAGGATTCATGAGAATTTAGAGGAGTCCATACCAAATCATTTTAATAGTTTCATGATCTATTTTTCTTGGTTCAAAAAAATTCCATCATGAGATTATGTAATTTGGAATCCTAAAAAGAATATTACTTCTCCCATCATACTCGTCTCAAATTTACTTTGCATCAAAGAGACAAACTCATTACAAAGGGAGTCATTTGTTGCACAAAAGATAATTATCTACATATATTTGTATAATAAACATATGATTATCTTTTTGCTTGGTGAACAAGGTCAAATCAATATTACCCATTTTGAAGTATCTATCTAAGAGAAACTTACTCAATCTATCTTACCAAACTATAGGAGCTTGCTTAAGCTCAAAGAGTGCCTTATTGAGCTTATAAACATGATCAATCTTATCATGAACTTAAAATATTAAGGGTTGCTCTACATACACTTCTTCCAAAATAAAACCATTTAGAAATGCACTTTTAACATCTATTTGGAAAAGAGTAAAGTTCTTAAAGCAAACAAAAATTAAGAGCATGCGAATGGATTCTAACCTAGCTACTGGAGCAAAAGTATCATCAAAATTAATCTCTTCTTCTTGGTTATAACCTTTAGCAACCAATTTTTCCTTTTTCCTAACCACAACTCCATTTTCATCTAGTTTGTTCTTGAAAACTCATTTGGTTACAATTGTGGAGTGCTCTTTTGGCCTTGGAACAAGTTCCTAAATATTATTCCTTTCAAATTGGTTTAACTCTTCTTGTATAGCCATAATCCAATTTTTGTCTATTTCGGATTTATCAAAGTTCTTAAGTTCTATTTGTCAAATGAAGGCACATTGGCACAAATTTCGTAAGGGAGTCTCTAGTTTTGACTCTTAGGGAGGGATCACCTAGAATATCGTCTATTAGATGACTTTTTGCATACCTCTAATTTATAGGTAAATCATCATTTACCATCTTGATTGGAGTAGAATCAAAATCCTTAGAAGATTGTTCTTGTAACACCCGAGAATTTCCTATAACGCGTATAGGTTTAGGGTTACACGGTTAGTGGGTTAATGTTTAGGAATGAAGGAATAGGAATAAGGCAAAGAGAAGAAATGAAAATGTGGAAAAGGCAAATTGTGGTAGGTTGAAAATTTTTGTTTGAAAAGTCAAAATGCATTCAAAATGCATTAATCAATAGGAATTTAATGGAAAACATAGAAGCTTTGATAAAGTGATGCACGTTGACATTCAAGTGATGAAGGGTTTACAAATGCAAAAAAAAAAAAAAAACAAATGGATGTTGACAAGTCAAACCCAAAAAGAAGGGTTGAAAAGAAAAAAAGTTATTTAACCAATAGGAAATGAGCAATTTAAAGAAATCAAAATTTAGTAAAAATTTAATGAAAATGTGATGATTGTAGGAGGCTTTCAAGTGGGTTTTTAATGGAGGAAAAAGGTGGGTGTAATTGCAAATTTAAAGAGATTTTGGGATGAAATCAAAAGTGGAAAAAGTGGGGAAGTTAAAATGCAAAAAAAGTGAGATTTATCTTCATCTTCTTCCTCTTCTTCCTCTTTTCTTCTCTCCCACGAACCAGCCCTTCCACCAAAGTTCTTCCCCTTCTTTGCTTCCATTTGTCAAGGCATTCTAAGGTAAAATCAATTGGGTTTTGGTTTGTGTATGTATAGGTGAAGTTTGTTGATGATTTTGAAGTGTTTTGAGAGGTTTTGGTGAGGGTTTGAAAACCCTAGTTGGAGGAGTCCGAAAATTTGGTTCTCCTTGGGGGTTTTCTTCCTCTTTTGATTATTCAAGCCTTAGATATAATGGAGTGATTAGATTAAAGATTGGAGGAGTGTTACACAAAAACCGGGTTGGAACACTAGGGTGCCCGATTCTGGTTCTGCAATTTCGGGTTTGCCAATTGAGTTGTTTGGTGGATTTGAGTATTTCAATGGATAGTAGATGTGTAGAGGTTTACGGATTGGGGTGGCACGTCGAAATCGTTGAAAAACGAGGAAGTTATGACTGTTTGAAGTTGGACAGTCAATTTTTGGGTAAAAAATCGGGTTTTGTGTTTTGAGAGTGAAATGTGTCTTAAGTATTGTTTAGTTTTAGTTAGAAAATCACTTAGACTTTATTGGTGACTTATCAAGCTAATTTTCCGTTATTTTAGGTCGTCGAACGAGTGAATTAACCAGTAGAAGTGAGCAACTTGAATCCGAGCAAACAGGTAAGTAGTGAGTGCAATTCTTTCGCCTTCAGGCCTACACCATAGAACGGTAGGGGTTTATTTGTTATTACTTTGCTTCGTATTGTGTTAAGTTGTTGCGTTGCGTTGTTGTGTTGGTTGCATTGTTTGAACATTGTTTGCAAATTTTGGGAGTGGAATGTAAAAAGTTAAGTAGAAGGTTCTGGGAACGCTTCGATGTTAAGCAGAAGGTTCTGGGAACGCTTCGATGTTAAGCAGAAGGTTCCGAGAACGCTTCAATGTTAAGCAGAAGGTTCCGTGAACGCTTCGATGTTAAGCAGAAGGTTCTGGGAACGCTTCGATGTTAAGCAGAAGCTTCCGTGAACGCTTCGATGCTAAGCAGAAGGTTCCGGGAACGCTTCGATGTTAAGCAGAAGGTTTCGGGAACGCTTCGATGTTAAGCAGAAGGTTCTATGAACGCTTCGATGTTAAGCAGAAGGTTCCGGGAATGTTTCGATGTTAAGCAGAAGGTTCCGTGAACGCTTCGATGTTAAGCAGAAGGTTCCGGGAACGCTTCGATGTTAAGCAGAAGGTTCCGTGAACGCTTCGATGTTAAGCAGAAGGTTTCGGGAACGCTTCGATGTTAAGAAGAAGGTTCCGTGAACGCTTCGATGTTAAGCATAAGGTTCCGGGAATGTTTCGATGTTAAGCAGAAGGTTCTATGAACGCTTCGATGTTAAGCAGAAGGTTCTGGGAACGCTTCGATGTTAAGCAGAAGGTTCTGGGAACGCTTCGATGTTAAGCAGAAGGTTCTGGGAACGCTTCGATGTTAAGCAGAAGGTTCCGTGAACGCTTCGATGTTAAGAAGAAGGTTCCGTGAACGCTTCGATGTTAAGCAGAAGGTTCTGGGAACGCTTCGATGTTAAGCAGAAGGTTCTGGGAACGCTTCGATGTTAAGCAGAAGGTTCTGGGAACGCTTCGATGTTAAGCAGAAGGTTCCGTGAACGCTTCGATGTTAAGCAGAAGGTTCTATGAACGCTTCGATGTTAAGCAGAAGGTTCTGGGAACGCTTCGATGTTAAGCAGAAGGTTCCGTGAACGCTTCGATGTTAAGCAGAAGGTTCTGGGAACGCTTCGATGTTAAGCAGAAGGTTCTATGAACGCTTCGATGTTAAGCAGAAGGTTCTGGGAACGCTTCGATGTTAAGCAGAAGGTTCTGGGAACGCTTCGATGTTAAGAAGAAGGTTCCGTGAACGCTTCGATGTTAAGCTGAAGGTTCCGCAAACGCTTCGATGTTAAGCAGAAGGTTCCGTGAACGCTTCGATGTTAAGCAGAAGGTTCCGTGAACGCTTCGATGTTAAGCAGAAGGTTCTGGGAACGCTTCGATGTTAAGCAGAAGGTTCTGGGAACGCTTCGATGTTAAGCAGAAGGTTCTGGGAACGCTTCGATGTTAAGCAGAAGGTTCTATGAACGCTTCGATGTTAAGCAGAAGGTTCTGGGAACGCTTCGATGTTAAGCAGAAGGTTCCGTGAACGCTTCGATGTTAAGCAGAAGGTTCTATGAACGCTTCGATGTTAAGCAGAAGGTTCTGGGAACGCTTCGATGTTAAGCAGAAGGTTCCGTGAACGCTTCGATGTTAAGCAGAAGGTTCCGTGAACGCTTCGATGTTAAGCAGAAGGTTCTATGAACGCTTCGATGTTAAGCTGAAGGTTCCGCAAACGCTTCGATGTTAAGCAGAAGGTTCCGTGAACGCTTCGATGTTAAGCAGAAGGTTCTGGGAACGCTTCGATGTTAAGCAGAAGGTTCTGGGAACGCTTCGATGTTAAGCAGAAGGTTCCGTGAACGCTTCGATGTTAAGCAGAAGGTTCCGTGAACGCTTCGATGTTAAGCAGAAGGTTCTGGGAACGCTTCGATGTTAAGCAGAAGGTTCCGTGAACGCTTCGATGTTAAGCAGAAGGTTCCGGGAACGCTTCGATGTTAAGCAGAAGGTTTCGGGAACGCTTCGATGTTAAGAAGAAGGTTCCGTGAACGCTTCGATGTTAAGCAGAAGGTTCTGGGAATGTTTCGATGTTAAGCAGAAGGTTCTATGAACGCTTCGATGTTAAGGAGAAGGTTCCGTGAATGCTTCGATGTTAAGCTGAAGGTTCTGCGAACGCTTCGATGTTAAGCTGAAGGTTCCGCAAACGCTTCGATGTTAAGCAGAAGGTTCCGTGAACGCTTCGATGTTAAGCAGAAGGTTCTGGGAACGCTTCGATGTTAAGCAGAAGGTTCTGGGAACGCTTCGATGTTAAGCAGAAGGTTCTATGAACGCTTCGATGTTAAGCAGAAGGTTCTATGAACGCTTCGATGTTAAGCAGAAGGTTCCGTGAACGCTTCGATGTTAAGCAGAAGGTTCCGTGAACGCTTCGATGTTAAGCAGTGTGTGTGAGTGTTGTTGTGCATAGTGCATGGTGTTTATACTGCCTTTGTTATCCCTACTTGCTAAGCGTAAGCTTATGTGTGTGTGTATGTGTGTGTGTGTGTGTGTTCTATGGTGTAGGTGACAGAGCATTTGTAGGTGAGCTTGAGAGCGAGAAACAGGACTAGGGGCAGTCGGAGATCCACGGAGCTCGCCGGTGCAAGCCATTTGTCGGGGCGCTTCGACCTGATTCTTGGGGGTGTGTGGTTGTTGGGATTGTATATTTGGTGGTTAGTTTGTGTATATTTTGTTTTGTAGTTGGAGATGTTTTGGTTAGTTGGTTACGCTGGATTGGTATATATAGAATTGGGCGATACTGGTGTGGTTTATGGTTGAGATTTTGAGATTTTTTGGTTGAATTTGTGAGAGTTGTTTAGTATAAATAATTGTGGATTTATTCTGGAGTAAATTGAGTTTGAATTGTGGCTTTAAATGTTGTTTGTTTTTCAGGTTTTGGATTAGAAACTTTTAGGCGTTATATTGTCGGTTTTTGTTAAAAAGTCAATAACGTCGGGTTGTTTTGCTATATGATTTCATTGACTATTTTGAGTCGGTTTTTTTTTTTTAATTTTTTTATATTTCCAAAATATTTTAACCCGACATTTTCCAAATTTTTTTTGTAAAACACTGTTTTAAACGCGGATTAGCTTAGCAAAGTAGCGCACCGAGCCGAGGCGGGTTCGGGGGCGTTACAGTTCTAGAGAGGGACTCTCATGATTTGAACCATTATATTTATCCAAGTCCAAAAGGTCTAACTTCATTTAACTCGTCAATATTTGATGGTTGTGATATTTCATCAAATGTTACATGCGTAGATTCTTCCAAAAATAGAGTTCTTTTATTGAAGACTCTATAAGTCTTGCTAGTTCCGGAATAACGTAGAAATATCTCATAGTCTGTCTTGGAGTCAAACTTGCCTAAATTGTCTTTATTATTACGGATGAAGCACTTGCAACCAATGACTCTAAAATATTTTATGCTTATAGTTCTACCGTTCCAATGCTCATATGGTGTTTTCTCAAGAATTTGTCTTATGGAGACCTGATTAAGCACATACCAAGCGACTGCTACGGCTTCGGCCTAAAAGTATTTAGGGAGGTTATTCTCATTGAGCATAGTTCTGGCTAGCTCTTGGAGGGACATATTCTTTCTCTCAACAACCTCATTTTGTTGAGATGTTTTAAGTGAAGAGAAATTATGTTCGATGCCATATTTTAGACAAAGACACTCAAACCTCTCATTTTCAAATTCTCCACACCATGATCACTATGAATAGTTACTACAGGGAGATCATTCTCATTTAGAACTTTCTTCCTAAAGCTAGAAAATATATCAAGGGTGTCATCCTTTGTAAATCTAGAGAAGTCATCAACAATAACGTGGGCATAACGCTCACCTCCTAAACAACGCTTGGAGAAAGAAGGTCTATATGAAGAACTTAGAGGGACTTGGAGAAAGAAACAACGCTTTTTGAAACAAATGAACTCTTTGTTTGCTTCCCAATTTAACAAACATAAAAAACTCTATCATTCTCAAATGATATCTTTGGAAGGCCCCTAACAAGATTGTTTCTTGAAATCTTACCTAGAGTATCCATACCAACATGACCTAACTTTCTATGTCAAGACGAACAATTGATAGAAAAATTTGCCGTAAAATATTTTTCATCAAAAGATGAAATATTATTCAAGTCAATGGTATAAACGTTATCATTTCTATAACCAATAAGCAAGATTTTTCTATTTGAGCTATCCTTAACCATGCAATTTTTTATTCAAAAAATAACTCTATATCTCTGATCACATAATTGAGTAAATGCTCAAAAAATTATGCTTTAAACCATCTACTAATAAAACATTTTCAATAATTATGTTAGAATAATTACCTATGTTTCTAAAGCCAACAATCTTTCCCTTTTGATTTCCTCCAAAAGTGATGTTTTCTTTCTTTTTGGTGATGGATATAAACTTTGAACAGTCTCCCATCATATGCCTCAAACACCCACTATTGAGTTACCAAAAGTTCTTCACAGGAGATTATTCAAACTACAAGGAGAGTTAATTGTTTTTCTTAAGTACCCATATCATTTTGGGTCCATTATGATTAGCTTTGGTTCCTTTCGGAACCCATTTCCTACTAGAAAATAATTTATCATCAATTGACTTCAAAGGACATACAAAAGAGTTATGATCAATTTTATTGCAAAAGTTACAAGTAGATGGACTTACCAAATTTTTTGTGCAAATCATTTTCTTTTTAAACCATTCATAACCAATTTCGGCTTTATCAAAAGTAACCCTTTGACTTCCTAATAGTGAACTTTAAAACTATGCCAAGTAAGTTACTATTCTCACATTTCAATTCTTTAACCTCCTTTTCAAAAGATATCGTTATATTTGCATGCTTTTTGACCATCTTATTATTATCCTTCTCTAGCATGCTATATTTTGATTTGAATAATTCAAATTGCTCAAGTAACTCATCAAAAGCATTCATCAATTCATTCTCATCAATATTTTCTTCTAAAAAACTAAATGAATCATGTACCTTGCTTTTCTTTGTCATAAAACACATAATGGCTACTTTCTCATCTCTGGTTGATGTGTCTTAATCACTATCATTTCAAGCTGATTTCATTTCTTTTTTCTTAAAGGTCTTTAGAGCCTTTTTAGCTTGATGACAACCGATTTGAAATGACCCTGTTTTTTGCACTCATACATGTAGCTTCCTTATCTTTTTGATACTAATCTCCTATTGTGACTATTTTTCCTTGGCACTTTTTTTCTTTGAAAGAACTTGTTGAATGTTTTAGTCATAAAAGCTATTTCTTCATCATATTCATCCTTCTCAGACTAATCTTGATTGCTTGATGATGCTTTGATAGCTATGTCTTTTATTTAGAGATTTCCTTCTTCTTTTGCTCTTCGTTTTCGCTGGCCTTCCTTGTTATCTCATGTGTCATCAGAGATCCGATGAGTTCCTTTAGTTTGGGTATCTTGGAATCTCTCGCCTCTCGTATTGTCATAACTTTGGGTTTCCAACTTCTAGGTAGACATCGGAGAATTCTCCTAACTAAGTGTTCTTTAGGATAAACTCTACCAAGTACTTTTAAAATATTAGTAATGTTAGTAAATTGAGTAAATATTTAACTATTAGTTTTATCCTTTTCCATTCGAACAACTCATTCATGCACAAACATACTCATCTTATTCTTCTTCACTTGATTTGTTCCTTCATGCATAATTTCAAGTAAATGGCAAATTTCATGTGAATTATCACATCCTTGTAACCTATTGAATTTATCTCTATTAAGTGCACAACATAGAATGTTAATAGGTTTAGCATTTAAGCTTAGTCTTCGTTTATCATTTTCATCATACTCAAAAGGTAATTTTGGAATATTTATGCCATTTTCCAATTTAACTGTTGAATAAGGTCCATTTTCAATAATATACCACAATTCATAATCAACAGATTGTACAAAAAATTTCAACATAACTTTCCAATAGACATAATCATTTCCATTAAAGAATAGTGGTCTAGTAATAGATTGCTCCTTAACATGCATATTGTTCGAATTAAAAGTCATGATGAATAATAAAAGCGCAACATAACAAAAAGAGGTTACGACCTGCTCTGATACCAATTGTAGAATAAAAATTAACCTAAGAGGGTGGGTGAATTAAGTTTATAAATTTCATTCAAACTTAATTCTTAGCTACCTTAAGTGATATTTTCTCTATTCAAAGATAAATAACTTAGATATGTATTTTGTAAACTTCCCTATGTCCGCTCTTCAAGGCTCCCTCTTGAAGATTCATTCCCAATATTTCTTTTTGGTTTAATGGATTGACTTTGGAGTATATATTTTCAAAAAGTTAGATCCAAGCAGCTAATAAGGTCTTGGTGTCCATCTCCTAGTAAGAAGTTATATGTAATAATGTGGTGAACAACATGAGCCCTTACATTCGATCGTTGGTGCGTGTTTTATAATACACAACAATTGTCTCGTCCTTGTGAATTTTTCTTAGAAAATCAACTCTATTGCTAAGCTTAGTAAATTTAGGATTTTAGCCCCATAAATAAAGCATGTACTTTTCAATGAACGTTAAGTATACCTAAGATTTGCATAGAGCATTTTAATCATTTGTTCATAAAAGGATTATATAGCATATATATTGTAACGCGCCCGAACACACCCGAGCTCGGTACGTTACTTTGCACCACTTTACCCCGTTTAAAACGAAATTCAAAATAATTTTTGATAAAATTTTGACTCGATTTTTAGGTCTTTCAAACCCTCGAAAATGGTTGGAAAACGTGCATAAAATACGTGCCAAACGTGACGGAAAAGGTCGGGTTAAAACATATTTGAAACATTGAAATTTTGAAAAATTTTCGGAATGGCACACATTGGCGCGCGCTGGGTGTCCGCATCGCCTAGGCAGCGCGAACTGCAGCTGCACGCAGCTCGCGATCGATTGGGACACAGAGCCGATCGATCGGGGAACTCTCTGTTTTTCTCGATCGATCTGCCATGGCGCTGCGATCGATCAGCCATGGTGCCTGCTACGCGCCACGCCTGCACCATGCACGAGCCACGCTCGGCCGCGCCCTCTGCATCTGGCGCGCCACCCTCGGCCACCAGCCACCACTTTCCTCATTTTTCACCTTTTCCCACTTCTCTTCACCTTCCCTTCGACCAAAACACCCAAAAATTTACCCAAAGCTTTTCCCACTTCCCGGCACGAGAAAATCCCGAAAAAAATGACTCTAAAACTTTAAAGAAAACGTGCAAATGACTTAAAACGAACGTCGTTTAATTTAATAAAAATCGAGCAGTATAACACTAAAGTTTTGAAACCCAAAAATCTGAAAATCAAACCATATTTACATATATCCAAAAAATTCCCAAACCACACTTACAACGTTGTAAAACTATCTTCTCTTACACAATCCAATCCAACACAAAATACCTATACACAAGATAAAGTATACTCATTCCTCAAAACTCCCAGCAATCCATGTAACACCCTGTTCTTTTTGTAATTATGTCAAATTAAGTCAGTTTTGTGAAAAGAAACTGTTATTACGATCCTAATAATTAATATAGATTTTAAGAAAATTTTAGGAATTTTAGGAGTTTTAATGCTAGTTTTACGAGAATTACGTTTCTCGCAATATAAAGGATGTTGTGGTAAAAATAGTAAATGAGGTCCGTTTTGTGTACGGATAGTTTTAATGGAACTCTAGTAATAAGTTTGATTTATTGATGAAATAAGGAAATTTGAAGAAACCGATTCATTAGCTAAATAACGAAACAAAGGACGAAACAAATAGAAAATCAAAGGAAGGGCAAAATGGTCATTTGACAAGTCAATATTATAAATAAAACAAATGACTTTTCTTCTCCAGCACTTCACTATTTCTCTCCCTCTCCTCCTTCGACGATTTTCTCTCCCGCGGCATTCTCTCCTCTCCAACGACGATTCGTCCTCCGATCGTCTCGTTTTCTTCGTGTTTTCTCCTCCAAACGACACCATAGATAAGGTTCTACGGTTTTGGAAAGTTTATTTGTAGTTTTCGGGTCGTTTAACGATTAGGGTTTCGTTTAGGGTTTGTTAAAAACGTGGTTTAAAGTTAGAAATTGATAGGTTTACCGTGTTCGTGAATATAATAGACGTATTGAGCGTTATTTGGTGAGATATAGGGTGTATTTGAAGCTTGGGTTGAAAAATCGGGTTGAAGCTTTGTAAAAACTCCATTAATGGAGTCTAAGGATTTTTTAGCGTAAATTGCTCGATGAAATGCCCGAGAGAAATTTATTAGAGTTTTAGGAAATTTCCTTTAGTTAGGAGTTTCGTAAAATTTCAAAATTTTATGTTTAAGCTCAGTTTTAACGAAGGACGTTATGGATTGACTTATGTGACAAAGCTCGGGACGAGGAGCTCGGTGTGCAACGGACGCGAGGTAAGTTCTTGTGACTTATTGTGGCCGATTGGTCTACACCATATGTCGGAAATCGTGTTGAGGATACGTTGGCGCTTTGTTTGTTTATGGTGGTCATTGTTTGTCTAATTGTTTTGGTTAGGTAGTTTAGGTTCGATTGTTTTATAGGTTTCTTGTGGTGACGGTTTTGATGGTATTTGTAGTGTTTTGATGGTATGCTCGTTATGTATGTTTAAATTGAATTGCTCATGCATCATAGTTTCCAAATGTCATGAAAAATGAATTTGTGCATTGATTTCACAAAAAAAAATGCATGTAAAGGCAAGTAAAGTATCACAGTAAACAACCATGACATGGGGTTATCGGGGATGAGGTTCAGACCTGGCGTTCTGTGGTGAGCAGGTTTTCCTCCCTTCAGATGGTGTGGGCAGTCTAACTGCTGGACGTGCCCTATCCATCTGTCGAGCGTTTTCGATAACCATAGACTGACACGTACTGATATATGAACTGACATGGACGGACTGTTTCATAGCATATCATTTACATGGTCATGCATAGACATTTATGTAGAATTTACTGAGATTTTTATCTCATAGGTGTCTTTATAGTGTAGGTGACTTTGAGCAAGGTGAGGACAAGATCCCTCCACCTGAGAAAAGAAAGATGGCCTGTGATAGTGTGCTGGCATAGTCGGTGCGATTTTGACCCGTGGGACTGTTTGTAAGTATTTTGGGGACACGATAGTTTGATAGAAGGATAGTTTAATTGTATGGATCGAACATTTTAGGATGATTGGTTCTAGATAGTTGATAAAAGCTATTTTGATGTTTTGATAGACTTGTTTTATAGAACGTTTACTGAGTTTTTATTTAGATTTTTTAGTAATGTTTGGAGACGTTTTAGGTTAAGCATGGATATGCTCGAGTTTTAGAGCTATCAACGCAGTTGAATTTCGTAAAGTTTGTCTCAAGTTACTTGGGTTTAGGATACGTTTTGAGTGAGTTTAAGTTATGATGTTATTGTGTTTGTTGGTGTTGAAGTGTGGGAAGAAGTTATGAGTTGTGAAGTTATGTGCGGGGGAGGAAGAATACAGGAAGAATGGCTCTCTGGAATGGAAATTCCAGAGAACCTGTCGTTCGATCGCCATCGATCGGCTGGCGATCGCCGCTCTCTGGATTTTCCAAAGAGCGGGGCGATCGATCGCCCCTCAATTTGGTAATTGGGCGATCAATCGCCACTATGATCGCCCCTCAGTTTTGCAATGGGCGATCGATCGCCTGGCATTGGAACGATCGATCGCCCTTGCCTTTTATGGGACAAATGTCCCTTTTGCCCCTCCATTTGTTGGCCGATGTTTTCTTTGTTTTGTAATTGTTTTATATGTTTCATTTAAATGTTTTATGTTTCCTTCAAATGGTTTTAAGATAGTTTTCGAACGATTTTAACGATTTAATCTACTATTTAAGTTCTGCTCTTAGGTTACGAAGTTTATAAGGATAAAAAAAAAATAATATGGGAAAATAAGGGTACAGTGTTAGGGTCGCTACAATCCATGGTCGAAACACCCCGAAAACTGCCTGCACCGGCACGCCACGTACGTCAATGACTGCAACCTAGTCCTGAGTCCCCTCTCCTAGCTCACCTGTGTATAAGTCGTCACCTAGACCACAGAACATAAAACGTAAGCCTAATGTTTAGTAAGTAGGGAATAATGAAGGCAAACACACATAATAAAAACACTTCCTAACCCATGCAGTTTCTACTCACTCGGTTATTTTTGTTTTGTTTTCGTTTCATTAATCTTTCAACTTTTACGCGTGAATCAAGTAGGCACACATCCAAGCTCCCCGCTCATTGGACGGCCACACCTTGACTCACAAAGCAAGATTGGCCAGCACACATCCGGGTCCGCCCCATTGGACGGCCGCACACGATCTTCTCCTACATCGATCATAGAACCCTCTAGTGCTCCCCTTGCACGTTAACGACGAGGCGTTCATACTCACGACACTTACGTATTTTCAACAATATCTTTCTTGTAGAGTCCCTCACGAATGCCTCCCCGGCAAGTCACAAGTGCCTCCCCGGCAACTTGTGCAACCTGGCGACTCTACTCGAAATTACATCTTATTTCTTTTTATCTTTTACTTTTCTTACTCATGTTTCGAATTATGCACAAAACTCATTTTCTTTTCGTAGCTTAAAATGTGATGCATGTCAATCACACAATACTCAACACAACTAAACAATAATCAAACATTAAACCCTACCGTTCCATGGTGTAGGCCTGAAGGCAACAAAAACACGCTATCCACTACTTACCTGATTGCTCGGCACGTGTTCGCTTACTTCGCCAATTTCAATCACTTACTCGTCAACCTAAGAAATAGGGAAAAATCACTTAGTAAATTCTAAGGAATACTTAAACCCAAAACTATCAATAATTTAACAAACTTTACAAACTAACATTTAAAACCTGATTTTTCCTATAGTTTTAGTATCCTAACTTCAATCGGCCATAACTTATTCGTTTTTCAACGGATTTAGACGTGCCACCCCATTCCATAAACCTCTACACGTCTATTATCCATTGAAACCATCGAATTCAACATCCAAATACCATGGCTAACTCGAAATCACTAAAACAGAATCAGCTACCAAGTTTCCAAAAACCGGTTTTTACACAACTCTCACCAATTTGCTAATCTAACTCCAAAATAACCTAAACCAACCTATCTAAGAGTTAAACCATCCAAATTGGAAGAAAAACCAGCAAATGAAAGAGGAAAATCGGACTCCTCATTTAGGGTTTCCCAAATCCTAATCAAACTCAACAAAAACACCACAAAAACAACAAAAACTTTCACCTAAATGCATTACCAACAAAACCTATTAAAACTCACCTTTAAAACCTTGCAAAAACTTGATGAAAAATTGGAGGAGAATCTCTTCTTGCTGCTGGAATTTTTCGTGGAGAAGGAGAGGAGAAGAAGGCTATTTTGACTTTCAAACCTTCACTTTGCCAAAATTTATAAACACAAATTATTTTCCTTTTTGATTTTTCCACCAACTTTTTATTTTTTATAAAATTGCCTCTCCTTCCCTTTTACTTCTCTTCAACGTGAAATGCACCATGAAATGCACCATATTTAATCCCCCTTTTTACTTAACTTCTCCTTTATAATAACTTCTAAACCACACAAATTTCCTAACCCCTAAATTCTAGAGTTTTCTCTCAAAATCTACTTATAATATCACTTTCCAATTTAATTTATTAGGATGACTCTAGAACTAATGTTAACGCTCATAACATACCCTAAACTAAGGTTATGCGTGTTATAGAAAATTTCTGGGTGTTACATATATGCCACACATGTCAATATTTGAAAATGCTACTCTAGATTCAAAGATGACAGTATATTAAAATCTACTTTCCTTAACACCATAACTAATCCATTCTTGAAATCCATTTCATATTCAATTTTATACACACTAGATAGAAAATAATTTAAATATCTTGTTGTAAGAGGTTGATCAATGTCAATAGTCTTGTTGACTTTTTGCTTCTATTGAACGAAAGGTTTAGATGAGGAAGTGATTGAAGAGAAGTTTCGAAGGCAACAACAACAATGGAGTAAGCTTGAGATAAAAAGAAATTACTGGGGATAGAGGATGTTGTAACGGTTAGCATAAAGTGATTTAAGCATTAAAGTACTTTGATGATGAATGCTTAAAGTATTTTAATGTCAAGTGAATCTAAATGTATTTTATTTAAGTTGTTTATTGAATTCTTATGCTCTTGAAAATACCCTTTATAAAGGTTGTTTCGTTAATTTAACAAACGCACTTAAGTGTTTTCAGCACATAGAGCTTAGACATATAATTATGCAAAAATTAGTTCAAAGTGTCAACCATGCAGAAGAAGTGTAAACCGCAACTAAGTGCGAAAATCAAAGACAGCTTGAAAGTGTCAACCATTCAGAAGAAATGTCGACCGCATGACTAAATGCGAAAGTCACATAGAATTGTAAAGTGTCAACCATTCAAAAGAAGTGTCAACTGCATGACCAAATGCAAAAATTACAAAGAGTTTCAAGTGTCGACCTTCAAAAGAAAGTGTCCACCGTACAACATTGCATAAGATGCACAAAGCTCAAAGTGTCTACCACGAGACAAAATTGACAACCGTGATCTACCATAGTACCAACCTAGTTGATGAACAACATTCAAAATAACCTGCATCGGTCATACAAGTTTCGATCGATCAGAAAGAAGTGTCGACCGATGTTTTGCTTTTTGGAGACATCTATAAATAGTTAACTATAGTCCTGTGGAATTTACCGAATCTGAGAAACTTATCGAAGTGCTATCGAAATTTCTGCTTGTCATCAAAGTTCTCTTACCTCAGATAAGGGCTCTCTTTTATCGGCGAAGCTGGATTCATTAGTTACTTCCTTTATCAGCTTTAGGTTGTATGACAACTCATGCTTCCAATAGTTCAAGCACAAGTTCGAAACCATTGATAGACTTTTAGACTCTATGGACGATGCTTTCTAATAATAACTTGACCAAGATGTTGGAGAAAGTGCCAACCCTTATGATATTTTTATGAAGTTAATTGTTCTGTCATTTTAATCTCCTTATTGTTAGCTCAATTCTTGTTTCTTTTAAGTAAGTTTAACACAATCGTTTGTGATCCAATTTAGTACCATTTCTTTGTGATGATTCATGGTTTATTTTCTTTATCTTCTATGTCTAGATTTTTCAGTACTAATATTGAACATGTTTTTTTCTGTCTTTGTGATTGAATTTGGCTATATTTGTTATGCTAATGATAAGGGAGAGAAGAATATTTAATTGTTACTCGGCTGAAATTTTTAAATACTTTTAGAAAACTTACCAACTCTAAACTTCTTTAATTGAATTGATTCATATTCCCAAGGGAGCTAATTGACATACTGCATAAGTTTAGGGGCCTCAAGTATTCAATTAATTTGCAAAACTTAAAAAAAGAGTAAAAAATTTGTCATCATCAAAAATAAAAAGTTATTAGCTTAATCTAAACAGAGTCAAGCAATATTATTTTGATGAATGAATTTAATAAAAGTATAAATGTGTATGTAATCATCTAAATGAATATCAGAAATATTTATATCTTTGTAATTGAAATTTTCTCATATTTCTTTATTGGACTTCTCAAGTTATTGGACTATTTTGGTCAACCTTTGTTTGACCGCGATCGACCAGATAAGAGAAGCGCACCACTTCAGAAAAGGTAGTATGCATTTAAATATTTCAAAGAGATTACGGTCGACTTGAAGATAGACTTCAATCTCTAACAAAGAGCTTCATAATCTTGGATGGTAGATTTCGATAAACTAGACTATAGAGTCAATTGACCTCTTGAATAGCAAAGAGCGTCCTATCATTTACACGTGAGTTTTGGCCAACCTATCACAAGTGGGACATCCACGTAGATAAAGTTGAGATCGACAAACCATGAAGTGCGAGTGACTACAAATATTATATAATTAATTTTCAAATATTGATTGCAAGGGATGTGGATGTCAAGACTCATATTTATTCAACCTATGATTTCAAGAAGAAGTTTTACTAGATTGTGACTAAATTGTAAAGATACAAGATGGTTGATGAAAGAAAGAAGAGGTCAACTAGAAATTTTCAAGATTAGGCAGTAATGTTCATATGGTGATCGATCAAAGAACAAAGAAGCCAACTAGATGCTAAATTTTTTGAGTGTGCCTATAAATAGAATTTTGCATTTGTTGAATATCTACTGAATTTACTACAACACGTTTGCTTTGTATTCTTGCATACATACTCAGAGGATATTTTACTAACTTTCACTATCCAAACATTTTAGATAGATTTAAGTGAGAGTCAATTTGCTCTTAAATCTTTCAAAAACACATCTACTTTTGTTTAGTGAATCGAATGTCCAAGGAGGACCTTTGTAGCATGGACATGGGCATTTGGTTGATCTACAATAATAACTGTATGTTTGTTTTTATTCCCAAGAGTTAGTTAAAAAAAAAACTCTTAACCTAATTCACCCTCCCCCTCCGTTTTAACTCACGATCTTATAAGTCACTCATAGACACTCTAGTTTGGCCATATAAAGAACCTCTGCCTGTGGTTTTTCACATGAGAAATGGTTGGTAAAAATGCAATTTATGTGTTATTTAAAAGACAAAACTGCAAAATAAAAAGAAGATTCTTTTTCATAGTAAGTGCACAAGGATATTATCAAGTCTAAAAACATGAAAGGTGGTTGCTAGAGATTTGGAACAAGTCTTGATAATTGGAAGACTCGTGACATCTCTACTCACAATATTGTCAAACCCGTCATAGGGCATATGGGTAGATAAGCTTATCAAATATGTAGGGAAGTGATGAGAAGCTCAACTATCAATAAGCCAACTGAGGTATTTGATATGTATGATATTGCTACACTAGCACGTGATCACCATGATCCAGAAGAATGTGGTTGCTATTGTAGCAGAGAATGAGGAGTTGATTGTGGTTATGATGTTGGATTCATATAATGAAAAATTATATATTGAATGATTGAGTGTCTTTGAATATGATATCATTGACATCTCTAAAGACAAAGACGATTTTTGCGAGAGCCAGTGCAATGTGATGTCAATGGTTGTGATCACGATTCTATAGATTAGATTCAATAACCATGGATAGAAGGAAGAAACAAATTTGCAAACCATAATATGTTTTGGTAACCTTCTTTTCCTCAAAATCCCCTAAAAAGCAAGCTCAACAACTAATACCAAAGAAGTTGAAACTTAAGTAATATACACGCTAAGAAATTTCATCTTCTCCATGACATCATCATAATATTAGAATTGTCACAACCAATTGTATTTGAATATGTAGAAGACTCTTCACTAGAATCTTTACAATTCAACAGATAAGCAACTCAATTAGTTTTGGCACATTACCGTGGAGGTTTAACCTTCCTATTGGATATGCCTTTAGTGATAGAACAATGACGTAAAACTGAAACTAGTGATAATGTAGTGACAACATCACCTTGAACATCTGAGCTAGCCTAACTTATAGGCTATGATGTAGATCCAAATCCAGACTAAATTTCACATAGGTACTAAGTCTTGTCAAACGACTCCCTATAAGGTGACTTAACAAACATTGTAACATGATTACCAAGAACTATAGAACTCTCCAATGAATACAAATTTCAAGATCTTTTGTGTTCATTTCATATAATAAAAGCACCTCTACCGATTTTCACAACTCCATCTACAATAATATACTTATACCATTTTCTATCAAGAGTTGATGTGCTAAGAGGAGCAATAACAAGGTCTCATGCCAAAGAATTTTCTAACTTATTTGCTCATTTTGTAGTGGTCACCAATTGGGAGGAGAACCAATTGCAAAAGACAAAGAGAAGCCATTCAACTGGCCCAATAAGGAACATGGCACGGAACGTAAACCACTTCAAAAGGAGGATAAAATCCATCATATAGAGGAAGCTTAGTGTGGTCGAGTCAAGCGTAGCATGTGATCTATTTCATTTCTAATATTTTATAAACCCTATGATTGGCTTATGTTTAGTTGTAAAAGGAAGTCAAAAAGGTATCTCTTAGAGGGAGAAAGCAACTTTGCCAAAAATGGCCAAGAACAAGGTGCTCGACTTTTTGCTTATCTGAGTACCTTTCTCCTCTTTTGTCTGGGTTATCGTCTAGGTTTGTTTGAACCCTAATTTTTCTTTGAAGGTATGGTATTTAAACTGTATCTAAGTTCCCTTTTAGGGCAATGAATATGAATAGAATTTCTTAACTTAAACTTGTAGAAATTCTCTCAAGTGGCTGACTTCTTCTCGGTGAGTCATTTACGTGCATGAGTGTGTGAGAAAGTGAATCCCACCTTTCATGAGTGTAGGTGGTATGCTCAATACTACAACTTTCTTTCCCTTTCCTTGTGGAGTGGAAATATGTAGCAAGGTTGTAGAAGCTCTCAAGTCTATCCTTGAAGTTGCCTCATCCGCAAAGTTGGTACAAAGGTTGTTGTGAAAAATGCCTTATTCCAAGTCGAGTTGAGAGGTTTCCATCAAGCTCCATTTCCTCATCCCATCGCATTTGTTCACTATTTTTGGAGGATCCTCTCCTCACTTCTAGTTGGTCAAGCTGTCTGAATTTCAGCCCATAATGCATCATACAGCTCAAGTTATGCCTATTGAAATTCACCCCTTTGCGCAATCAAAACTTTCCTTCTAGTCGAGCATTTCGCAAACTTGTGCCTTTACCTTTTTGGAAACACATCATTGGTTATCATAGCTCCGTTCTTTCTCGATTTTTCATACTCTTTTGTGGTTTTTGTTTTGTGCCAAAGTCATAACAAGGAGTGGAACGAATATTATTCAAAACTGTGACACAACTACCCAAGCACCTGTGGTACCACCATTGAAGGAAGGTGAGTCTAGTGTACATGGACGGCTTGATGAACTTAGAAGCATGTTTGACTATTTTCACCAACTCTTGATGGAGATAAAGAACCAGCATGTAAGGCCCCCTCAAATACCAATGCCTAGGAGAAGGCTTGAAAATCCTAGGAGAAGAGCAACCCAAAGTGAGAACATTGAAGAGGAAGAATTCAAGGAAAAAGAACTTGTTAGCTTGCAGACAAGACATGGCCCTAGTGATTAAATGAGACATTTTAAGGTATCCATTCCTCCATTTAAAGGTTCTTAATTCTTGGATTGAATAGAGAATGTAGACAAGGTATTTGATTGTTATAACTAGTCGAAAATGGTGAAGTTATAATTGGTGTCTCTAGAACTTTTAGGTCATGCTAGTTTGTAGTGAGATAATTTAAAAGCTCAAAGGAGGCGGATGGAGAAGAGGATGTTGTGACTTGAAGGGTTATGAAGTCCTTGATGAAAAAAAGATCTATTCCAAGCCACTACAAGCAAGAGTTGTTTTTACCAAATTAAAACCTAAGACAAGGGACATCCTCAGTTAAAGAGTATTTGACCAAATTTGAGACTCTCAAAATTAGAAGTGGATTATAGAAGCAAGAAGAGCAAATCATGACATGATTTATGAAAGGATTGGATATAGAAATTGGAGATGTAGTAGAGTTGCAACCTTTTGAATCAATGGATAGTGTCATTCAACTTGCTATGAAGGTTGAAAGGCATATGAAGAGAAAGGGGAAGGAGACAAGTACTCGGTTCCCACCAAAATCCCCTACTACTTACAAACCAAAAGCAAAGGTGAAGGAGAAGACCTCAAACATGAAGGGTGGGCCTACTAAGGGAGTAGAAGAAAAAAAAGTGATGGAAGATACCACTAGACCAAGGACAAGGGAGATTAAATGCTTCAAGTCCCTTAGTTTAGGGCATATTGTTTTCCAATGCCCTAATAAGCGTGTGATGGTTCTTAGAGAGGGCACTACTGAGGGCACTAATGAGGTTGGAAGTGAAGATGAAAATGTAGAGCAATCAAGTGAGGAGAATGAAGCACAAGAGGAAGTTTTTCATGGTCAATAAGGGCCATTTTTTATGATCATCCGAAGAGTATTAACTTCTCAAGTCAGTGATGAAGAATGCCAAAAGAGAGAACATTTTTCATAGTCGTTTCTTGATCAAGGAAAACTTTTGTTCTCTAATCATTGATAGAAGAAGTTGCACTAATATAGCTTCCCATGACCTAGTGAAGAAGCTAGGTTTGGAAATGACTTTCCATCCAATCCCTTACAAATTGAGATGGTTCAACAATCGAGAGGATGTTAAGTCCTCAAAGCAAGTAAGCATTGATTTCTCAATTAGAGGATATGTTGACAAGGTTCTTTGTGGTGTGGTATTGATGAGTGCAAGCAACCTTTTGTTGGAAAGACCTTGGAAATATGATAGAAAGGCTTGTCATGATGGCTAATCCAACTGTTACTCTTTTAAGTTTGGAGGGAGTGTTATCAAATTAGCTCCACTTAAGCCAAAACAAATGGCTCAAGATGATGAGTTAATAAAGGAAAGAAAGGTCAAGTTTACTTTTTTTCACGTCCAAGAATGAGTTGAAGAAGTCTCTTCCTAGTGAAGGACCTATAATCCTTTTGATGTTTCTAGAAACATTGGAAGAGTTAGGAGAGATTCCAAAGGTAGTCCAACTACTTTTGGATCAATATCAAGATGTGTTTCAGGAGGAGCTTCCTCAAGGACTTCCACCCTTTAGAAGAATTGAACACCAAATTGATCTACATCCCGGAGTGGTGCTTCCTAGCCGACCATCCTATATAATGAATTTGAAAAAAGTAACACCCAGAGATTTTAAGTGTACGATTTTTAATTATATACTCGGAAGCAAGGAAACAGTGAAATATAATGTCATTTCATGAACGGGAAGTTT
Source organism: Begonia masoniana (assembly GCA_022432975.1). Taxonomy (NCBI): domain Eukaryota; kingdom Viridiplantae; phylum Streptophyta; class Magnoliopsida; order Cucurbitales; family Begoniaceae; genus Begonia; species Begonia masoniana. The sequence goes on along the minus strand of CM039512.1, from coordinate 25,329,885 downwards.
TGTTAGAACCCTATAAATTAATTGGAATATTTAGTGGGATAAGGAAATTTCGGAGAATTCAAATCGATAATGAAATAACGAATTAATTAAAGAGTGAAATTCTCCCCTTTAGCAATTTTGCTCTCCTCACTGCGTTCCTCCTTCGGTTAACGTTTCGTCTTCCGGCGATCGATTTTTCTCCTCCATTTTCCTACAACGATCAAAGCTTTAGGTAAGCTTCGAGTGTTAGGCACGTTTAGTTTCCATTTTAGGGTTGTTATTCGTTAGGGTTTCGATTAGGGTTGTTGAAATTTATAGGTTTTGTTAAAAATCGATTTGGTTATCGTATTTATAGTTGTTTATGATGAAGTTATGTTTGTTGTTGGTGGTTAGAATGGAAATATGGATGATGGTTGGTTAATTTGTAGAATTTTGGTGGTTGGGAGGAGTAAATGCCATTAATGGCTTGGTATTGTATAGGTGAGCTCAAGGTGTTCTGTTAAATGCCTGAATGACGTAAACCAAAGTTTTAGGAAATTTGCCTTAGCTAAGAGTTTAGTTTAGTTATGGAATTTTGTTGTTTAGGATCAGTTCTAATGATGGATTGTGAATTGTCTTAGGTGGGAACAAAGTTTAAGTGGAGGCTTGGCTTGCTAAGGACACCAAGTAAGTGCGTGTATAGGCATTCGACCAATAGGGCCCTGCATCACACGGGTACTAGGAAGTTTGGGTTGATGATTGTTCTATGGGTTATGTTTTGTTGAGTTTTATGTTATGATAAATAGATTAGGATTGCGATATAAGTTATGATGGATGAGTTAGTTTGATAGTACGATGTTCAAATGTGCCATTCATGTATACGCATCATGATTTTGAAAAGAGCATACGAAAATTTTTTACGAGCATGATTTAAACGAACAAGATAAGAACATGTAAAGTATGTAAATGGTTAAGCGTGGGACGGGGTGAGTTGGCCATGATATGATATGATATTGTCCCTCTTGGGGGACCACAATTATGTTTGCAAGATTTATGAGTTCGGCTCACGGATCCCCTTGTTGGTGGGGTCGGGCTGATACTGCGCGTACAGTTCACGGATCCTCCCGTTGGTTGGGGCCGGACTAGCAGGAAGGCTCGTGGATCCTCCCACTTGTAACGACCCCGACGGAATCGCCACACAAATTCATTACTTGACCTCTTTAATCATTTGATTCTTGCTTCTATACCCTTTATTCATTATTATTGTTAATATTATTCCCTCTTTATTTTCTCTTTTTAAAAAAAAAAAACATCTCTTGATCTGCATCCACCGATAGAGTTATAGACTCACATCGTCCGATGATCACGTGTCTGCCACGCAACACCACTGATCTCAACCAGCAATAGACATCCGCCGGTGGTCACGGGCATTGCACGTGCCTAATTAAAGACATCGCCCGTCCCGAACATTCTCCACTAGATGTTCATATTTACCCTACATTGACCGGTGGACATGTGTGCTTCACGTGACCGATTTAAAACATTTCCTGACTTTAAACAATAAGAAAATACTCACATCATCCGGTCACTAGACGACAATTTAACATCTACATCATCCGGTGAAGAATTACACTTCATCCACCGAACACTAAACGACAAAATACCATTTACATCATCCGGCGAAGAAATACGCTTCATCCACCGAACGCTAGACGACAAAATACCATTTACATCATCCGGCGAAGAAATACGCTTCATCCACCGAACGCTAGACGACAAAATAACATTCCCAGCATCCGGTGAAGAAATACACTTCATCTACCGAACGCTAGACGAAAAAATAACATTCCCAGCATCCGGTGAAGAAATAAACTTCATCCGCCGAACGCTAGACGACAAGTTAACATTTACATCATCGGGCGAGAAAACAAACTACATCTTCCGGTGACGTCATACTACATCTTCCGGTGACGTCACCCGGAAGACTCAATCGTTTAACTCTCATCTATTGTCATCCGCCGATGACGTCAGCCGGATGATTGCCTCATCCAGCTTCTATCATACGGCAGTAAAACACTATAATCATCAAACATCTTCATCCGATAGAACTTATCACAACTCACCCGATTTTTAACTTAGTAACTATAAACCTCAATGAGTAGGGATCATAAATTCATCCAAAATACGCATAGCGGAAGACTTAAGCAACACAAACCATTCAATAATCCTTAAAGTCGTATTCAGACTCTGAAGTCAAACCATTCAAATTCGAATCTAATTGTTATAAGAAATTCTGTTCTACTTAGTTATTTGTTCATCATAAACTACTCTGACTTACTATGAGCATAACCAGGGAACTTATTCGCCTATCCAGCCTTCACTGTCACACTGAGCATCCTCCAGCAACCAAGCTTAGACATCCTCATTAACCTTAAGTTCCTCACCTGAAAACTCGTCACCTACATCATAAGGTTTAAACTATAAGCCTAATGCTTAGTAAGGAATGCAACACTAACATGGATGCATGGATGCATGAATGTATAGTTTGGGAAAATCACATGCTCATAAGTCTTTTTCTTGTTCTTATCTTTGCTTGAAATCATCATTCATAGTCATAGATCATATTCATCATTCATAGTCATTGGTCATATTCATCACTCATAGTCATTGATCATATTCATCACTCATAGTCATTGATCATATTCATCATTCATATTCATTGATCATATTCATCATTCATATTCATTGATCATATTCATCATTCATATAAGTTGTGTGGATTAAGAGAGGATTTGTTCTGGTAAAGGGGGTTCGACAGTGAGTTTGATCTTGTTCCCTACTGCGGGTCGTATTCATATGTCCTTCTTTGGACTGTGACATACGCCGAACCGCCCCCAACCCTCACTTAGTCCACGTTGCATAAGATTTATATATATACATATATACATACATATCTTGTTCATGAAAAACATGCATTAAAACATTTTCTTATGCTTGACAAACATTCATGATGCATGAACATGAGAACTTTTAACTCATCAAACTATGACAAGGATCATACCAGAGCAGAAACCTTCGCATTCACCAGCAAGTCATCAAATAGTATAACTCACAACATACATAAATCCTTCAAGTGCAGACAAGCTCATTATCATAAGGTAAACATTAGACATCTCAACCTAGTACCCCCACGATGTAGGGTTCTATTAGCCAGAAATCTTAATACATTCACTTACCTGGTCTCCTTAGCACTTGAGCTCCTTTCTCTTCAAACTTCTTCACCTAAAACATTTACATTGCAGTAGTTAAAACAAAAATCCTAATAGTTCTAATCTCAAGTTATCCTAAGATTTAATAGCTAAAGTTATTCCCGAATCCTCAGTCTAATACTCCGTGCAGTTTGAAATCCAAAACCAAAACAGACTGATTTGATTATCGATAACTCAGAGGTGGTTGTTCTAAATGTCCAGAATCAATTGATAAAAGCATTCCCACTCTCAGATTCCAAATGTTCTTATTAAAAGTCGGCCATTGGAAAATCCAAAACTCCAATGCCGAGTAGAAAACAGGACTAACAAGCTAACAGATAGCTACATTGACTATTGCATACCTCGGGCACAGAGTAGTCGAGTAGTGACAGAGAAACCGATCGTCGAAGAGGGTATGCTGGAAGCAGAGAGCAAGAGCTTGGGAGAGAAGAAATTGCCGAAAAGGAAGGTGTCGGCTACAGTGGTTCAAGTGAGGTTTAAAACATTTCATTTTTCTTTATATAGTGGTCATCTCCCTCCATTATTACAACTTTGCCACTCAACCTTGTTTAAATCCACATGAAATTAATTATTCTTGGTATAAGTCCTAAACTGTAAAGATTAAATATTCATGACCGTTAATACAGTTAGAAAAATCACCTGGCCGTTAACTCGGGTGTTACACCACTGGTGGGGGCCAGATTGATACTGCGCGACCGGTTCGCGGATCTCGCTACTGTGTGGGCCGGACTGGTTGTTACGGAAACTATCCGAAAGGACCACAATCGTCCACGTGTTGGACCAAGATAATGTTTGCAAGAACCACGATAACGATTCTCTTGCCACTCCCCTTCGTGCCCCTTAACCCATGTCAAGTGAAAAAATGATATAAGAACACGAACATGATTTTTACGACGCATGCATTCATGATCATTCATATGTATATGTTTACACCTCTTACTAAGTATAAGACTTACAGTTTAAACCTCATGATGTAGATGACAAGTTGGAAGGTGAGGACCTCAAACCTAATGACGATACTTGAGTCGCGTTGCTGGATGGTGCTCATGGCGGGATTTTGTGGCTGGGCGGCGATTTTGACCCGTGGGTGTCTTCGGGAAAAACTTTCTTGTAAATGTAGGTGAATATAATAGATGTAAGAGTAGTGGATAGTTTGAAGATAATGTTGTTTTGGATAGTTTTATTATGAATGGGTTTGCTTTTGGAGATGTTGTACGAATTCCGCTGCATATGTTCGTTATTGATCAAATGATTTAGATATTGGGACAGATTTGATGAATTAAGGATGAGATTTGTAAGTAAACGAGTGACGTATGTTAGGTGGAGATAGATGGATAAATTGAGGATTAATTATGATTGAGTTTTGTAAGTGAAAATGGAAAAATGACAAAGGAATGGAGAAAAGAAGGGAAAGGAGTGCTGGGCGCGCAGCTGCCGATCGATCGGTGCACCATGGCCGATCGATCAGCGAAGTTTCTAGAAATATTGCGTAAAACAGAACGATCGCCGATCGATTGGCCCCCAGGGTCGATCGATTGGCCAAATCTGTCGAAGAAATAGCCTAGCACCCGAGAGGTTGCCGATCGATTGGCCCCCAGGGTCAATCGATCGGCCAAATTGTCGAAGAAATAGCCTAGCACTCGAGAGGTTGCCGATCGCACGGTGCGTGCGCCGTGGCTGAGCGGTAGGCGCGTAGTGCACAGTGGGAACGCAAGGAGCGCACGGCGAGGTACAGTGCGCGCGGTGCGTGCGCCTTGGCCTAGCGGTAAGCGCACGGTGCGGTAGCCGAGTGATGGGCGCGCGAGAGCGCGATAGGCATGCGGCTTGAGGCGCAGTGTGGCCCGCCAGTTGGCGCGCAGTGGCGTGTGGGGCGATGCGTGATGAGGGCGGGTGCGCGCAACACGGGCGTGCACAGTGGGCGGGCGGCTAGCGCGCAAAGTGCACGAGGGCGCACGCACCAAAGTTGGGTGTGGCCCCATGCACGAGCTCTCTATGTTATTTTGGGTCCGAAGTTTAAAGATGTTTTTCGACCCTAAACGAGTTATTTTACATACGTTTAAGTTAGGCTTTAAATGTTGATAGGAGAGGTATCAAGAAATAGCCTAGCACTCGAGAGGTTGCCGATCGATTGGCCAAATCTGTCGAAGAAATAGCCTAGCACTCGAGAGGTTGCCGATCGATTGGCCAAATCTGTCGAAGAAATAGCCTAGCACTCGAGAGGTTGCCGATCGATTGGCCAAATCTGTCGAAGAAATAGCCTAGCACTCGAGAGGTTGCCGATCGATTGGCCAAATCTGTCGAAGAAATAGCCTAGCACTCGAGAGGTTGCCGATCGATTGGCCAAATCTGTCGAAGAAATAGCCTAGCACTCGAGAGGTTGCCGATCGATTGGCCAAATCTGTCGAAGAAATAGCCTAGCACTCGAGAGGTTGCCGATCGATTGGCCAAATCTGTCGAAGAAATAGCCTAGCACTCGAGAGGTTGCCGATCGATTGGCCAAATCTGTCGAAGAAATAGCCTAGCACTCGAGAGGTTGCCGATCGATTGGCCAAATCTGTCGAAGAAATAGCCTAGCACTCGAGAGGTTGCCGAACTGTGGGCACGTGGCGTGCGTGACAAGCGAGCGGTGTGCGCAGCAAGGCGCGTTGAGTGCAATTGCTGCGCCGTGGCCAAATGGTAGGCGCGCAGTGTGCAGTTTGCGTGCACGGTGCGTGCGCCGTGGCTGAGCGGTAGGCGCGTAGTGCACAGTGGGAACGCAAGGAGCGCACGGCGAGGTACAGTGCGCGCGGTGCGTGCGCCTTGGCCTAGCGGTAAGCGCACGGTGCGGTAGCCGAGTGATGGGCGCGCGAGGAGCGCGATAGGCATGCGGCTTGAGGCGCAGTGTGGCCCGCCAGTTGGCGCGCAGTGGCGTGTGGGGCGATGCGTGATGAGGGCGTGGTGCGCGCAACACGGGCGTGCACAGTGGGCGTGCGGCTAGCGCGCAAAGTGCACGAGGGGCGCACGCACCAAAGTTGGGTGTGCCCCATGCACGAGCTCTCTATGTTATTTTGGGTCCGAAGTTTAAAGTGATGTTTTTCGACCCTAAACGAGTTATTTTACATACGTTTTAAGTTAGGCTTTAAATGTTGATAGGAGAGGGTCGATCGTTCAAAGTCTGTTTTGAATGTGTTAAGGAGAAAAATAAAAAATTTTATGTCAAAGAACGATGATTTAGTAAATTTATGTCACGTTAAGTCCGTGGCGGCCCTAATGGGATTGGGGTCGTCACAACTATGGTATCAGAGAACCTGGGTTTTAAAATCGGTTTTGTAGACTGCCTACCAGCATAATCGCCGCATGAGTACACTCCAACAACTGTAAGTGTTTAAGATTTTTGTAATGTCATTTAAAGTTAAGATGTGCTTATGATGTGTTTAGGATTGACAAGATGGTGAGAGAACAACGAAGAGAAGTCAATGAAGAAGGGAACACGATTGCTCATCTAACGGAGTTGGTTCATCGCCAATCACATCAGATCGAGCAGTTCATGGCTAGAGAGGAACAAGGAAACTCTAGTTCAAGTGTGACTCATGACCAAGGTGGCGAACAATTTCGCCGACTTCGACCTCCTACGTTCAATGGCCAAGCTTCAGACCCTATCTATGCGGAGAAATGGATTTGGATGATAAAGGACTTGTTCAAGTACGCCAAGGTGGATGAAGAGGACAAGATTACGTGCACCATTTTCCATCTTGCACTGGATGCAAAGCATTGGTGGGACACAATTCAAAGCACCACTGGTGTGGATACTATGACATGGGAACGATTTAAGATGGTCTTCTTCGACAAGTACTTCAGCCGAGCAGTTCGGGCGAGCAAGAAGATGGAGTTTATGTAGTTACGCCATGTAACGACCCCGACTCCGCGTCGGTGCCACCACGACCTGTGCCGTGCACGTGCATACATACTACCCTCGCCCGCTCTCGTAAATTTTTTTTTTTTCTTTTCCTTTTCATTTCACTTTCAATTTCTTTCCTTTTCATTCGCTTATTCATCCGATAACGGACTCGGGCAATCTATCCATATCTATCGATATTTCGACTTTAGTTTATAACATATTCAAAACCACTCTCTCTAAATTCTAAATCACCGTCTAAGTCATTAAAACCATATTAAAACTATTTAAAAGAGCATAATAAATTCTGTTTTTTTTTTAATTCTACGTTCGAATGCCAACTCTTTGGCGTTCGATCGCGTAACCCTCTGTTTTTTTCATTAAATTCTACGTTCGAACACCAACTATTTGGCGTTCGATCGCAAAACCCTCTGTTTTTTCATTAAATTCTACGTTCGAACGCCAACTCTTTGGCGTTCGATCGGCTCCCCTATTTCTTTCTTCCCTCGTTTCTTTCCTTCAACACTCCCTCACTCCATTCACCATTTTCACTCCACACCATCACCACTTCATTCAATTCTACATCATAACAACACTTCAACATATCCACAACACTATCCTCACACAATCACCACTACACCGATCACCCAAAAACCGACTCCTAACATATTTGAAACATGGTTAAACTTCGTAAAAAAAAATCTCGTGGATACGTTTAAAAGCTAAACGTTCCCCTCTATTTGTAAATATCAAAACACGACAAAATACCATCAATTATCTAAAACTATATACATCAACATCCTATCTATTTCATCAACAATCGTCTGTACATAGCAGAAGCTAGTCGAAATCATCAAAACAACGGTTTATAGCCTATCCAGACACCAAGCATCGTAATATGATTTCAACTATACATTCTTCCTATTCTATCACCCATCCGCCCGTGTAAATGCAAAAACCACAAAATACATAACCTATGCTCGCACGGGTCGTGTACGCATCGACTACGCCAGCCGCTCCCACGAACATCCTCCTTCAAGTTGCAAGCTCATCTGGTGGAGGGACATCGTCCTCACCTTGCTCGTAATCACCTACACCATAAAGATACCTATGAGATAAAATCTCAGTAAGTTCTACGTAAATGTTTATGCATGATCATGTATGCAACGAAAGCCGTCCATGTCATTTCATTTCAGTACGTGTCAGTCTTGGTTACCAGAGCCTTTCTCAGTCAGATGGATAAGGCACATCAAGCGGGTAGACAGCCCACACCATCTGAAAGGAGGGAGACCCGCTCACCACAGAACGTCAGGTCTGAACCTCTCTCGGAATAACCACCATGAGTTATTTACTATGATACTTTACTTGCCACATGCATGCAATTCTTTTTCTTTAAAATCAATGCGCAAGTTCATTTTCATGGCATTTTGAATACTATGATGCATGAACAATTCAACATCCAATAAAACATACACAACGATCATGCCATCAAAACCTCTCAATACATCAAACATCATAACACATATCCTATAAAACAATCAAACCTAATCTACCCAACCAAAGCAAAGCAATTAAACAAGCAATCTCCAACAATCCTCAACAACAAATTCCGACATACGGTGTAGGCCAATCGGCCACAGTAAGTCATAAGAACTTACTTGTCGTCCTTAGCACACCAAGGACCATCCGAAAGTCGTGCCCACCTAAGGCAGTTCATAAACATTGGCAATAAAACCAATCCTACACATACAAATTTCAAACTTAAACTAAGCTCCTAACCAAGGTAAATTTCTCTAGAACTTATATTAAATTCTTTCGGGCATTTCATCGAGCACGTTGAGCTCACAAATTCTAAACCTCCATTAATGGAGGTTTGTAGAGCTCTAATACCCAATTTTTCAACCTACACACCGAATACACCCAATATTCCATCCAATAATCACAAATACGGCAATAACCATTTCTAGCATAACCCAACTATTTTCGATAAAACCTAATGAAACCCTAATAGTTAACCAACCTAGAAATCGAGAACTAAGACTCTAAAACTATAGATTCGTACCTAGGACGTTGTTTGGAGAAGGAAACGTGAAGAAACTTGTTGATCGGAGGAGCAGGTCGCCGGCATTAGAGAAAATCGCCGTTTGGAGAAGAAAATCGCCGTGGAGTGTGAAGGAGAGAAAATAACGTGAAGTGTTGGAGAAGAAAGAGGTTTTTGTGTTTTATTGTAATTTGACTTGTCAAATTACCCTATTGCCCTTCCATTTGATTTTCCATTTATCTCATTGTTTGTTTATCGGTTCGGTTTCTCCAAATTTCCTTATTTCACCAATAATTTCGACTTATTACTAGAGCTCTAATAGAACCTTCTGTTCATTAAACGAATTTAATTTACTATCTTTACGAATTAAACCACCGTAGGGTTAAAAATGAAAACCTGAGCGTTACTCTTTCGATTTGAATTCCAGAATTTCCATATTTCTCCTAAAATCCATATAAATCATAAGGGTTCTAATAAAACTTTCTGTTTACAAAACGGACCTCATTTGTTATATTTACTACAATACCCTTATATTACGAGAAATGTCAAAACTCATAAAACCAGCGTTACATTTCCAGAAACTCCCTTATTCCTTTAATTACTCCAAATTTCCCATATAGTTTTAATAAGAATTCTCGTTCGCAAAATGAGATAAATTTGACATATTTACGAAAATGTCATTACACGGCAAATTCCAAAACTTAAAAATCTGTGTGTTACACGCCAAACCTATTCTGTGGCGGATTACATTCGTAACTTTGAAGCACTGTCCCGATTTGTGCCCCAGCTCGTGAGTGACGAAGAAGACAGGATTCACCAATTTGTTCACGGATTGAAGTCAGACTTGTATAAGGGGGTGAAAACTGCGGGAATTCATAACATACCATATTCCGAGGTTGTGGCTAAGGCCTTGGAATTGGAAGAGGTAGAGGTGACGGTTCAAGGACACCGTGAGCCGATGCAAAGGTTCGTTAGAGATATACAGTCACAACTGTAACAGAATAGAGGATGGCAGCCACAGCAGAACAAGGGTTGGCAGCAACAACAGAGGGGTGTTAAAAGGCCCTATAACCCAAATGACGATCAAGAAAGAGGGAAGCGACCTCAAGGGGCTCCTCAAGCTCCCCAACCCCCTCTATGTTCCACCTGCCAGAGGAACCACTTCGGCGAATGCAAGCTTTATACGGGACAATGTTTCCGATGCGACAAGGTTGGCCATCGAATCAGAGACTGTCCTATGCCACTAGATGCAAACTGGGCAAAAATTGCTCCTAGAGTCTTTGCCCTGATGGAAGATGAAGACGCAGTACAGCACTCGGTCATAACAGGTACAATCTTGATCTACGGTGAACCCGCGTACACACTTATAGACATGGGTGCTACTCATTCGTTTGTAGCAACTGTGTTTGTATGCAAGCATAATCTATGGTTTTTGCCGGCTGACAAGTTTTATAGCATCGTGTTGCCGTCGGGTGAGTCTTTACATTCAGATCAAGTAGTAAAGAGTGATATCGTATTGGTAGAAGATAAGAAATTATATGCAAAGTTGATTATAATCGGTATGAAAGGGTACGAAGTCATCTTGGGGATGGATTGGTTGTTCAGACACTACGCCACAATAAGTTGTAGGTCTGGACTAGTAGAATTAAGACCCCAAATTGGAGAGCGGTATTCCTTGCAAGCTATACCAAAAGTAAGCAAGATGCTCATTATATCTTCGATGGAAGCACAACAGTTGTTAAAGAATGGATGTACAGGTTTTCTGGCCAGTGTAATCGATGTGCGAGGGAATGGTGAGTTAAAGCTTCAAGATATTCCTACAGTTTGTGAGTTCCCAGAAGTATTTTTGGATGACCTGTCGGGTTTACCCCAAGACCGAGAGATAGAATTTGTCACTGATACTTGCCCTAGAGCTACATCGGTATCTAAGAATCCCTACCACATGGCACCGATCAAAATGAAGGAGTTAAAGACTCAATTGAAGGAGTTAGTGGACAAGGGTTTCGTACACCCTAGTTGTTCTCCCTGGGGTGCACCTGTTCTGTTTGTTAAGAAAAAGGACGGGTCCCTCCGAATGTGTATAGATTACTGGGAGCTGAACAAACTGACAATCAAGAATAAATACCCTTTGCCTCGAATTGACGATCTGTTTGACCAACTACAAGGGCTAAAGTATTTTTAAAGATTGACTTACGCTCGAGCTACTACCAATTGAAGGTTAGAGAAGAGGATGTGCCAAAAATGGCATTCAGGACCAGATATGCGCATTACGAATTTCTTGTGATGTCGTTTGGATTGACGAACGCCTCCGCAGCTTTCATGGACTTTATGAACCGAGTGTTTCGGGAGTATTTGGACAAGTTCATGATTGTATTTATAGACGACATTCAAGTCTATTCTCGGACTAAGGAAAAGCACGCAGAGCACCTGAAGATTGTTCTAGCGACCCTGAAACTGTAGCAGTTGTATGCCAAGTTCTCTAAGTGCAAATTTTGGTTGGATATAGTCAACTTTCTAGGTCACGTCATCTCTGCTGAAGGTATTTCCGTTGATCCGGTGAAAATACAAGCTGTAAAAAATTGGCCGCAACTTAAAAATGCCAGCGAAGTTCGTAGTTTCCTGATGTTGGCAGGCTATTATAGGAAGTTCATTAAGGGATTCTCGATGATAGCCAAGCCTCTTACAGGTTTAACAAAGAAATACATCAAATATTTATGGTTGGGAGTTTGTGAAAAGAGCTTTCAGACGTTGAAACTGAAGTTGACGACAGCTCCTCTATTGACACTCCCAGTGGAAGAAAAGAAATTCAGTGTATATTGTGATGCTTCCAAGATTGGGCTGGGTTGTGTGTTAATGCAAGAGGGAAAGGTCGTAGCGTATGCTTCTAGGCAGCTAAAAAGTTATAAGCAGAACTACCCCACTCACAATCTAGAATTAGCTGCGGTGGTTTTTGCACTGAAAATATGGAGGCACTACCTGTATGGCCAGCAATACGAGGTGTTTTCGGACCACAAGAGCCGGAAATACCTCTTTAATCAGAAAGAATTGAACATGAGGTAAAGACGGTGGCTAGAATTTGTTAAGGATTATGATTTTAAAATTGAGTACCATCCTGGTAAGGGTAATGCGGTAGCCGACGCATTAAGCTGAATGTCAATGACGATGCAAACCCGGTGTCGGCCATGTCTACACCTTTGAAAGTTGAAGTACAAAAGTTTAAATTGGAGATAGTTTCAGAGCTATCGGCCTTACTTTCGGAGTTAACCATTCGGCTGACCATTTTGGACAAAATCAAGGAGGCTCAACAGAAAGATTCAAAGGAGTAGAATAACATTTTGAGCAAATTGGCGGATTCTTCTTCTGAGTTTAGTTATTCGGAGGATAATATTCTGAAATTCAGAGACCAATGGTACGTCCCTAGAGACGAGGAATTACGGAAGTTGATTTTGGCAAAAGCACACTCGTCTTCTTTCTCAGTGCATCCAGGCAATACTAAGATGTACCGAGATTTGAAGCAACATTATTGGTGGCCCAATTTGAAGAGGGATGTTGCCATGTATGTCGAGTCGTGTATGGTATGCCAGCAGGTCAAGGCAGAACATCAAAGGCCAAGAGGTACTCTTCAGCCTTTACCGATCCCAGAGTGGAAATGGAAGAACATCGCTATGGACTTTGTAGTTGACTTGACGATGACAGTCAAAGGCCATGATAGCATATGGGTTATAGTGGACCGTTGACGAAGTTGGCTCACTTCCTACCTGTGAAGATGACCTATACGATGGACCAGTTTTCAGAGTTGTATGTCCAGGAGATCGTCAGGTTACATGGGATTTCGGTATCGATTGTCTCTGATCGGGATCCTAGGTTTACCTCGAGATTTTGGAAGAGTTTGCAAGGTTCGATAGGGATGAAGCTAACATTTAGCACTGCTTTTCATCCTCAAACTGATGGACAGTCTGAGCGGACGATTCAAATATTGGAGGATATGTTGAGAGCGTGCGTGCTAAAGTTTCAGGCTTCGTGGAGCCAATGTCTACCATTAGTCGAGTTCTCGTATAACAATAGCTACCAATCCACTATTGGTATGGCTCCATATGAGGCGTTGTATGGCAGAAAGTGTAGATCGTCTTTGTACTGGAACAAAGTAAGAGAAGCGAAGCTAGTAGGTCCTAATATATTGCAACAAATGTCAGAGAAAATTGCTGTTATTAGACAAAGGATGGAGACCGCACAAAGCTGACAGAAGAGTTACGCAGATCAAAGAAGAAGAGATCTAGAGTTTGCTGTCGGAGATGAAGTTTTCTTAAAGATCTCACTGTTCAGAGAAGTTGTGCGGTTTGGAAATAAAGGAAAGCTAAATCCACGATTCATCGGGGCGTTCCCTATTTTGGCGAGGATTGGAAGTACAGCTTATAGATTGTAACTGCCATCATCTATGGACTGAATCCACAATGTCTTCCACATATTAATGTTGAGGAAGTGCATGCGTGACCCAACCCAAGTAGTAGAGTCGGTAAACATCGAGATTCAACCGACCTTGACGTATGAAGAGAAGCCGGGGTGAATCCTCTTTGTAACGACCCCTTTTTCCAGTAAGATATTGTCCGCTCTGGGGATTAGCCGTAACCCAATATCCTACCCTCACGACTTTTTTTGGCGAGGACTTCCTAGTCGGTCACCCAACCTGGTACTACTCTCGCCGAAGCACTTTTAACTTCGGAGTTCTTATGGGATCCGTTGCCAATTGTGCTCCAAAACGCATCTTACTATCTTGGGAGGGTCTCTTTACATATGTTTCAATCCCACATCGCTTGATCGTCAGTAAAGGTGTTACAGAACAAGGAGATCCCACTGGTGAAAGTACTATGGAGAAACCACAATGTTGAGGAAGCCACGTGGGAGCATCAGCAAGACATGAGGGATAAGTATCCAAAACTATTTGTATGATCAATTTTTGAGATCAAAAATTTTGTTTAAGGAGGGTAGGATGTAACACCCAGAGATTTTAAGTGTATGATTTTTAATTATGTGCTTGGAAGCAAGAAAACGGTGAAATATAATGTCATTTCGCGAATGGAAAGTTTTGTTAGAACCCTAGGAATTAATTGGACTATTTAGTGGGATAAGAAAATTTTGAAGAATCCAAATCGATAGCGAAATAACGAATTAAGTAAAGAGTGAAATTCTCCCCTTTAGCAATTTTGCTCTCCTCACGGCGTTTCTCCTTCGGCCAATGTTTCGTCTTTCGGCAATCGATTTTTATCCTCCGTTTTCCTTCAATGATCAAAGCTTTAGGTAAGCTTCGAGTGTTAGGCACGTTTAGTTTCCGTTTTAGGGTTGTTATTTGTTAGGGTTTCGATTAAGTTTGTTGAAATTTATAGGTTTTATAGGAAATCGATTAGGTTATCGTATTTATAGTTGTTTATGATGAAGTTATGTTTGTTGTTGGTGGTTAGAATGGAAATATGGATGATGGTTGGGAGGAGTAAATGCCATTAATGGCATGGTATTGTATAGGTGCGCTCAAGGTGTTCGGTTAAATGCCTGAATGACGTAAACTAAAGTTTTAGAAAATTTGCCTTAGCTAAGAGTGTCGTTTAGTTATGGAATTTGGTTGTTTAGGATTGGTTCTAATAATGGATTGTGAATTGTCTTAGGTGGGAAAAAAGTTAAAGTGGAGGCTTGGCTTATTAAGGACGCCATGTAAGTGCATGTATAGGTGTTCAGCCAATAAGGCTCTGCATCACAAGGGTACTAGGAAGTTTGGGTTGATGATTGTTCTATGGGTTATGTTCTGTTGAGTTTTATGTTATGATAAATAGATTAGGATTGCGATATAAGTTATGATGGATGAGTTAGTTTGATAGTACGATATTCATATGTGCCATTCATGTATACGCATCATGATTTTGAAAAGAGCATACGAAAATATTTTACGAGTATGATTTAAACGAACAAGATAAGAACATGTAAAGTATGTAAATGGTTAAGCGTGGGACAGGGTGAGTTGGCCACTATATGATATGATATTGTCCCTCTTGGGAGACCATGATTATGTTTGCAAGATTTACTAGTATGACTCACAGATCCTCCTGTTGGTGGGGGCCGAGCTGATACTGCGCGTACAATTTGCAGATCCTCCCATTGGTGGGGGCCGGACTAGTAGAAAGTCTCGCGGATCCTCCCGCTAGTAGGAACTAGGTTGATACTACGCGGCCAGTTTGCGGATCCAGCTACTGTGTGGGCCAGACTGGTCGTTACGGAAACTGTCTAAAAGGACCACAATCGTCCACGTGTTGGATCAAGATAATATTCGTAAGAACCATGATTACGATTCTCTTGCCACTTCCCTTCGTGCCCCTTAACCCATGTCAAGTGAAAAAATGATAGCATGCATTGATGATCATTCATATGTATATGTTTACACCTCTTACTAAGCATTAGGTTTATAGTTTAAACCTTATACTATAGGTGACAAGTTGGAAGGTGAGGACCTCAAACCTAATGACGATGCTTGAGTCGGGTTGCTGGATGGTGCTCATGGCGAGATTTTGTGGCTGGGCGGCGATTTTGACCTGTGGGTGTGCTCTGAGCAACGTTTTGGTAAATGTAGGTGAATATGATAGATGTAGGATTAATGGATATGATTTATGGATGTATAGTGGATAGTTTGGAGATAATGTTGTTTTGGATAGTTTTTTTATGAATGAGTTTGCTTTTGGAGATGTTGTATGAGTTCTGCTGCGTATGTTCGTTATTTATGAAATTATTTAGATATTAGGACAGATTTGATGAATTGAGGATGAGATTTGTAAGTAAACGAGTGACGTATGTTAGGTGGAGATAGATGGATAAATTGAGGATGAATTATGATTGAAGTTTTGTAGGTGAAAATGGAAAAAATGTCAAAGGAATGGAGAAAAGAAGGAAAAGGAGCGTTGGGCGCACAGCTGGACGTGCAGAGCAGATGGCGCACGCAGGCGGGGCAAACAGGGCACGCTGGGGCGCACTGCCCTGTTCAGCCGATCGATCAGCCCGATCGATCGGCGCACCATGGCTGATCGATCGGCGAAGTTTCTGGAAATATGGCATAAAACAGAAAGGTTACCGATCCATCGGCGCCCAGAGCTGATTGATCGGCCAAATTGTTGAAGAAATAGCCAAGCACCCAAGAGGGTGCCGATCGATTGGCTGAATGGCGGAACGATCAGCTCCAACGGGGTGCGAGGCGCATGGGCACAGTATGGCGCGCGCGGCAGGGCACGCACTGTGGGCACGCAGGGTTTGTGCCAGGCGCACGGTGCTCTCGGTGCGTGCGCCGTGGCCAAATGGTAGTGACGTGGTGCGCGGTTAGTGCACGAGGAGTGCGCGGCAAGGCGAGGTGCATGCGTCGTGGCCGAGCAGTTGGCGCACGTGGCAAGGCATGGTGCACGCAGTGCGTGCACTGTGGTCGAGCGGTAGGTGCGCGGTGCACGATTGGCGCACGAGGAACACGCGGCGAGGCGCAGTGCGCACGATGCGTGCGCCGTGGCCAAGCAGTGGGTGCGCGAGGAGCGCGGTAGGCACGCAGCTTGAGGTACGGCGTGGCCCGCCAGTTGGCAGTGCACGGATAGCGCGCAGAGCGGACGAGGGGCGTGCGCGCCGAAGTTGGGCGTGCCCCATGCACGAGCTCTCCATGTTATTTGTGGTCCCAAGTTTAAAGTGATGTTTTCCGACCCTAAACTAGTTATTTTACATACGTTTTAAGTTAAGCTTTAAATGTTGATAGGAGAGGGTCGATCGTTCAAAGTCCGTTTTGAATGTGTTAAGGAGAAAAATGAAAAATTTTATGTCAAAGAACGATGATTAAGTAAATGTATGTCATGTTAAGTTCGTGGCGGCTCTAATGGGATTGGGGTCGTCAGAAAAAGCAAAGGAGCTACATAGACAAGTCCAAGAGCTCCTTAACAAGGGCTACATCCGAGAGTCAATGAGTCATTGTGTTGTGCCTACACTATTAGTTACAAAGAAAGATGAGACTATGAGGATGTGTGTGTATAGCTGAGCTATCAAACAAATCAACCATCAAGTATAGGTTCTTCATTCCTAGATTTGAAGATATGTTGTATGAATTTATTGGCGCTTCCATCTTTTTCAAGGTTGAATTAAAGAGTGGCTACCACCAAATAAGCATGAAAGCAAAAGATGCATGGAAGACAGCCTTCAAGACCAAGTATAGGCTTTCAGAATAGTTAGTGATGTCTTCTGGCCTTTTAAATGCCTCTAGTACTTTCATGAGGCTTATGCACTTTATTCTTAAAGATTTCTTGAGAAAATTCGTAGTTGTATACTTTGATGATTTTTTGGTATATAGCTTGGAACATCTTAAAATCCTATTTGATACTCTTTAAGAAGCAAAGTTATATGGCAATCTGAAGAAGTGCTCATTTGTTTAAGATAAAGTTCACTTCCTTGGTTTCATCATCACTAAGCATGACATGGAAGTAGATGAATTCAAGATTGAAGCGATTATGGATTGGCCGACTCCAAAATGGGTTTTGGAAGTGAGAAGGTTCCATGGTATAACATCATTTTACTGGAGGTTTTTGAGATTTTAGTTCAATTGTAGCACTTATTACCGATTGCACAAAGAAGGTAAAGGAATTTCATTGGACTTAAACTTGTCCACAAAACTCTGAGTTGATTAAGGAGAAGCTTTGTCATGCTCCTGTCATTAGGCTCCCCAGTTTCACAAAGTGGTTGAGATGGAATGTGATGCTTCTAGTTTAGGAATTGGAACCTTAGTCATGCAAGAGGGCAAATCTATTGCATACTTTAGTGAGAAGCTCAAGGGAGCCATTTTGAACTATTCCACTTATGATAAAGAGTTTGATGTGCCACGGATCCGTCCCTCCTCAAACATTCGATGGAATTTTTCTAACAAATTTTTAAGTTCATATTTTGTAGGAGGATCATATGATGAAGCCATCAAAGACATAAAATCATGTGGACAATGCTTGGTGGACGTTATTTTAGTGAAGCATGGATGGAAGATCAAGCACACGTCGATGGATGATTTAACCTTCCAAAAGAATCTGCCTCCACCCTGACCTCTGAATAGAAATTGCAATATTTGGGAGCCTTAGTTACCTGTTTTGGGAAAATTAGCTTCATGAAGATTGTATCTGACATCTCAAGGTTTCTGGAATGGGTTGAATAGTTTAATTTGGACATTGTTTGGTTGACCAACGAATCAAATTTTTGAGAGACTTTTCCAAGCCCATGTCCAATCCGAGTTCAACCCTTCTTGTGGGAAGTCATTAGCATTTTAATTTAGCTTATGTTTATATCTTTATTTTTAAATCCTTGCTGAACATCATGCTTAATATTTGATGGTGGGGACCATCTAGTGAGGAGGAGAGAGACACATGGCAAGAGGAGATCAAAAGGTGAATAGTTTCCTCATTTGGCTGAATACCCCATTTTCTCCCTAAGGGAGATAAAATGGTTCAAGTGTCTCAGATTAGGGCATATTGCATCTCAATGTCTTAACAAGAGAGTGATGATGATTAAAGAAGGCAACAATGAAGTTGAAAGTGAGGATAAGGTTGAGGAGCAATCAATTGAAGAGCAAGAAGAAATTTTGCATGCTCAAGATGGACCATTTCTTATGATCATCCAAAGAGTCTTAGCCACACAAGTCTTAGAAGGGGCGTGCCAAAGAGAAAACATATTTCAGAGCTAATGTTTGATCAAAGATAAAAGAATGCTAACTAATCATTGATGGGGGTAGTTACACCAATGTAGCCTCTTGAGATTTGGTGGAGATGTTGGGATTGGAAACCACTTTACATCCAACTCCATATAAGTTGAGGTGGTTGAATGACCGAGAAGATGTCAAAATTTCAAAACAAGTTTGCATAGACTTTTCAATTAGAGGATATGTGGATGAGGTACTTTATGATGTGGTGCCTACAACTACATGTCACTTATTATCGGGGAGGACATGGCAATTTGATAGGAGGGTCTCTCATGATGGATCCTCCAACTATTATTCATTAAAGTTTGATGGAAGGAGTATCAAGTTAGCACCACTTCAGTCTCTCATGATGGATCCTCCAACTATTATTCATTCCAGTTTGATGGAAGGAGTATCAAGTTAGCACTACTTCGATCTCTCAAGATGAATCCTCCACTCTATTCATGTCAAAGAATGAGTTAATGAAATCATTGTTGAGTGGAGGGCCCTTGGTGCTCATTTTGTTTCGAGAAAGATTGGAGGAGTTGGGAGAAATTCTAAAAGTAGTTCAACTGCTCATGGATCAATATCAAGATGTGTTTTTTGAATAACTTTCTCAAGGACTCCTTCCTCATATAGGAATTGAGCATCAAATAGATTTGGTATCGGGGTGACACTTCCAAAATCGGCTATCCTACTGAATGAATCCGGAAGCAGCAGAGGAAGTGCACATGCAAGTCAAAGAGCTCCTAGACAAGGGATACATCCGTGAATCCTTAAGTCCATGTGTCGTTCCTACCTTGTTGGTTCCAAAGAAAGATGGGACCATAAACATGTGTGTAGATAGCCGAGCCATAAACCAAATCACAATTAAGTATAAGTTTCTGATTCCTAGACTTGAAGATATGCTAAATGAGTTGAGTTAAGCATCTTTCTTTTCTAAGGTGGACTTGAAGAGTGGTTATCATCAAATAAAGATAAAAGAAAGGGATGAATGGAAGACGGCCTTCAAGACCAAATATGGACTTTATGAGTGACTTGCGATGTGTTTCAGCCTATCCAATACTCTAAGCACTTTTATGAGACTTATGAACCATGTCCTCGAAAATTTTTTGGGAAACTTTATAGTGGTATATTTCCATGACATTTTAGTGTATAGTGTGGACCTACCAACACACATGGAGCACCATTGACAATTATTTGAGACACTTAGGAATGGTGAAGATTTTTGGCTACCTCTAGAAGTGTTCATTTGTGCAATGAAGGTTTATATCCTTGACTTTATCATAACTAAGCAAGACATGGAGGTTGATGACTCCAAGATTGAGGCCTTTATCGATTGGTTGATTGCAAAAGGTTTCTCGGAAGTGAGAAAATTCCACAGGTTGGCTTCTTTTTATAAAAGGTTTATTCAAAATTTTAGCTCCATTATGGCTCCTATTACATATTGTACCAAGAAGGGGAAAGAATTTCAATGGACTCAAACATGCCAACAAAGTTTTGAATCAATCAATGAGAAGCTTTGTGATGCTCCCATCCTTATGCTACTCGATTTCAACAAAGCTTTTGAGGTCGAGTATGACGCATTCAGCTTAGGAATTGGTGACATACTCATGCAAGATGGTAAGCCAATAGCATACTTAGTGAGAAGCTAAAAGGGGCTGCCTTGAACTATTCCACTTATGACAAATAGTTCTTTGCCGTTATTAAATCTCTTGAGGTCTGGCAACACTATCTGCTTTCCAAAGAGTTCATCATCCATACTGATCACCAAGTCCTAAAGTTCATTAAAATCCAAGGTAAGTTGACTAGGAGGCATGCAAAATTGGTGAAATTCCTTGAACGGTATCCTTATGTGATCAAATACAAGAAGGGAGAGACTAATGTTGTGGCTGATACACTATCTCATAAATATGCTCTCCTAATCAAATTGAATGCCAAGATTTTTGACTTTCAGTAGATTAAGGATGCCTATGAAATAGACAAAGATTTCGGCCATTGGTTCAAAGTACTAAGAAGATTGATTGTGGCTACTACATCCTAGATGGCTATCGTTTCAAGAGTGGCAAACTTTGCATACCGAATGGAGGTCTTTAGGAGTCTTTAGTAAAGAACATGGTGGTGGCTTAGCAAGTCATTTTGGGGAAAAGAAGACTTATGAAGCTGCCAAGGAACTTTTCTTTTGGCCACATTTACTCAACAATGTGCACAAGGTGGTAGAAAAGTATATAGTATGCAAAAAAGAAAAGAGTCAAATACTTGCTCAAGAACTATACTTGTCTTTACCGATTCCAAGTCACCATTGGGTGGAGGAAAATATGGACTTTGTTTTGGGGCTTTCCCAAATGCCAAGTATGAAGGAATCCATCATGGTGGTGGTGGTGGTGGTGGATAGGTTCTCAAAGATGGAATATTTTGTTGTTTGCTCAAAGACAGATGACTCAAGCCATATTGTCGATTTATTCTTCAAGGAAGTTGTGTGCATGCATGGATTGCCTTGGTCCATAGTTTTAGATAGGGACACTAAATTTTTGAGCTCTTTTTCAAAGACCGTTTGGAGGAAGTTGGGAACCAAACTTTTATTTAGCACCTCTTTCCATTCTCAAAACCTACGAACAAATTGAGGTGGTGAACTAAACCATGGGTGCATTATTGAGAAGTTTAGTGGGAAAAAAGTCTAACGGATTGGGACTTACAACTCCCTTATATTTAATTTGCTTACAACCGTAGTGTGTATAATAATACTACACAAAAGAATCCCTTTGAGGTAGTATATGGCTTCAATCCTCTAACTCCAATTGACCTTATTCCTTTGCCACATCAATGTGTTGCCAATTCTGATGAAACAAACAAGGCCGAGCAAGTGAAGTCCATGCGTGAATTGGTGATAAAGAAAATTCAAAAGAAAAAAGAAGCCTAAGCTAGGGCTTCAAACTAGGGACGAAAGCAAGTTGTATTCAAGGAAGGAGACTTGGTTTGGCTTCATTTGAGAAATGAGAGATTCCCCAAGCAAAGAAAGTCCAAACTCATGCCTAGAGCCGATGGTACTTTCAAAGTTATAGAGAAGACCAACAACAATGCTTACAAGCTTGAGCTTCCAGGAAATTATGGAGCTTCAGCAACCTTCAATGTGAAAGACTTATCTTCTTATATTGGAGAAGAATAAGGAAAAATGGGGGCACATCCGAATTTGAGGTCAAATCCTCATTTACACGAAGAGGATGATGTGCTAAGGGGACCACTTACAAGATCCTGAGCCAAAAGACTCTATAATTTTTTTGTTCATTTTGCAGGCACTTCCATATTTAATAACTTGGAAGATGATCCAAATTCAAGAGACAAACAAAAGCCAAAGCATTTCATTTTGTTGGCATATCAGCTCAGCATCTAAGCCATTTTCTCCTTGTGATATGCCCCAAGGTGCCATCACAAGGGCCCGAGCCAAGCGCTTCACTAACCATTTTAGTTTGCTTTATTTTGTAGGAAAATATTTGTTTGAAGACTTAGAGGAGGCTCCTACATCCAGAGACAAGGATAAACCTTTTCATTTCATTAAATGGGAGGTCATGGAAGCTTATTAAGGAGAGGGTTGAGACTTGAGCATTGGCACGGTCCCACATCCAACATCATTTTGAAGGCTGAGGCTTCTTTCTCTTGGTGAGCCAATCTAGACGAATCTTTCCCTACTTGAGAGTTAAAGGCCTTCTTATCATTTGTTGCTATTTTGACTTTCAACTTTTCTTTAATCTTTGGAACATTTTGATGTAATTCTCACTCGACCCTTTACCATTGGCCGAGTGAGCCCAAACACATTTGCTAGTTGTTGTTGTAATTTTTTCTAAGGTTTCTTGAACCCTAATCTTTTGAGGACTCTATATAATCTCATCTTAAGGTTCACAGCAACCATCTTTTATCAATAGAAACCCTAGAGAACTCATTTGGAAGTTATCCATTCAACATCCCTCTCGATTGTTTGCAAACTTGAGTAATCGTTGTGTTTGATCTAGTGAGTTGGATCAAACACTCCTAAATTGTAGCTTCCTCACTATTGTCCTTTATAGTGAGCTTTTTAAGGAAGTTACATCTAGCTCACATCCTAAAAATTAGTTGCAGTGTTACCTTTTTTGCAAAGGTAGCCAAAGGGTTCAAAGGGTGCAAACATCACACCTTTTCGGAACAGCTTTTGCCCATTCAAACATATCTCAAATTGCATACAGTTTTAGTCTGCCAAATTTGGAAGAATCCTTCTAACAGTATATTGAGGATCTTTCCCTCCAAGTTTAAGTCAAAAGCATCACTCAAGGCTTGAGTTACATCCTTCCCAAGTTGATACAATTTCAGATTGTAGCCGAAATTCCCGCGAGCCCTTTGAGGCACTTTTTCCTTGATCAGATTTACATCATTTGGTATCAGAGCCAACCTCCTTGTTTTCCCTAAATTTTTGGCTTTCTTTCATTGCCAAAATGATGACAAGGAGTGGAACACAAGCTGCACAAAATCATGAGGCAAATCAAACTAGCAACTAAGCACCTGAACTACCATCCGTGAAGGAGACCGAGACTTTCTTGCATGAACGAATGGCTGAACTCTGTGCCATTGCAATGAGCATTCAACAACACCTTTTAGAGCCAAGAAATCCCAATGAAGGAGCTCCTACAAACTTGAGAGATAGAGGAAGGGCAGGGCTAGAAAGGAGGCATCTAGATCGAGAGGACACTGTTGATAATGATGAGGAGGACTAGGCATCCGATTTTAAAATTCTTCCAAGTCCAAGAAGGAGGAATACACCTAACGATGAGTTAAAACATGTCAAGCTTACACTTCCTCCATTCCCGGGGTCATGTAGTGGAGACAACTTCCTTGATTGGGTAGAAAGGTAGACAAGATCTTTTAATATTATGGATACTCATAGAGGACAAAAATCCAATTGGTTGCTCTTAAACTCACGGGTTATGCAAATTTGCGGTGGCAAGGGGTCAAAGCACAAAGAAGACGTGATGAGGTGTGTACTTGGAGGTTAATGAAAACCTTGATGAGAAAAATGTGTGTTCCCCTTCATTACAAGCAAGTTTTTTTTCTTCAAATCCAAAGTCTTAAGCAAGGAGCACATTTGGTGGAAGAGTACTTAACCAAATTCGAGACCCTAAAAATGGGGTGTGGATTGGAGGGATCGGAAGAGCAAACCATTGCTCGTTTCATAAGGGGAATTAATTGAGAGATCGGTGACATAGTTGAATTGCATCCCTACGAAACCATGGTGTTATACAACTTGCATTGAAGAGAGAGGCAATGCAAGAGAAGTCATAAGATGAATACTACTCGGGCAAATCACAAACTTCCAAAACACATTCAAGCCCCAAGCCAAAGATGATGAAAAGGGTGCTGCCTCAAAAGTACCCTCGACCAAGGTGTTAGAAGAGAGGAAGTCAAATGTGGAATCAATTAGGCCTAGAACAAGAGATCTAAAGTGTTTTAAATGCCTCGGCTTAGGGTACATAGCATCTCAATGTCCGAACAAGCGTGTCATGGTGCTTAGGGAGGATTCAAATGAAGTTGTGAATGAATATGATTTGATTGAAGCAACTATAGGAGAGGAGGAAGTGCATGAGGAGGTTGTCTGTCCTCAAGATGGTCCACTCCTCATGATTCTTAGAAGAGCACTTGTTACCCAAACCCAAGGAGAAGAATGTCCACGTGAAAACATCTTCTATAGCCGATGTTTAATACAAGATAAGGTGTGTTATTTTATTGTGGATGGGGGTAGTTGTACAAATGCCCGCATTGGAGATGGTGGAGAAACTAAAATTGGAAATTACCGTGCACCCTCACCCTTACAAATTACGGTGGTTAAGCGACCATGATGATGTAAAAGTTATTAGACAAGTGTGCATACCATTTTTCAATTGGAAGTAATGTGAATAAAATCATTTTTGACGTGGTGCCAGTAAGTGTAACGACCCCGGCCAGGAGCCGTCACGTGTTCATATTCTTTCATTAATCGTTTGCTTGACTTTTACTATTATTACATTCACTTACTATCTCTCAACAGACTTTCACATTTTACATATATTTTTTTTTTCTTTCTAAACTGGTAATAGAGACGCAGAACCATTAAGGAAGATGAACCCTCTCGTGCCCGACTTCCCACGCCTCGTCGGCTCAACTTTCACAGAGTCGAGCGACTAGACTCGGTCATTGGCTTCTTGCCAATTTCGGGAAAAGAGGAGGTGCCCTCAATTCTCTTAACATAATACCACTCGGGTTTGCATGGGTTGCATGCGTTGACAACCCTCAGAAATTTAGTCGTCCGGTCATCACGTGCATTACGCGTGACTCGCTTAACATCGCCTAAAAGGAGACATCTTCCGGTGGGCACGTGGGTTTCGCGTGCTAAATTTAAAACATCATCCGGTCGCTAATCGACAAAACACATTTTACATCTTCCGGTGAGCACGTGGGTCTCGCGTGCTAAATTAAAACATCAAACAATTCACCTTCGGCATCTGCCGATGACGTCAACCGTAAGACTAAACCATCAACAACTATTCTTTCGGCATCTGCCGATGACGTCAGCCGGAAGACTAAACCAACCAACAACTAACTCTCGGCATCTGCCGATGACGTCAACCGGAAGACTAAACCATCAAACAACTATTCTTTCGGCATCTGCCGATGACGTCAGCCGGAAGACTAAACCAACCAACAACTAACTCTCGGCATCTGCCGATGACGTCAACCAGAAAATTGCCTCATCCAGCTTCCGTCCTACGGTAGAGAACACTAAATCATCAAAGGACTCCTTCCAACTGAAAGAAAAACACAACTCATCCAAACGCATATAACGGAAGACTTATGCAACAGATCATTTATAATCTATATAATCATTCCCTGACTCAGTGATCCACTAGACAGTTTCAAAGCTCAACGTTCTGAAATAATCTCATCCTACTTAAACTACCATATCCTTTAACATACTGTAACATAAGAGTCTTAACCAGGGGTCATAAGTCGCCTCTCCAGTCCCGCACTGTCACCTTGAGCATCCTCCAGCAACCAGCCTTAAGCATCCTCTTTGAACATAACATCCTCACCTGAACCTTCTTCACCTACACCATAAGGTTTAACTATAAGCCTAATGCTTAGTAAGGAATGCATGCTGACAGATATACATGAGTACACAATTTAAAGAGACATAAGTTCATAAACCATTCATCATTCGTGTTCATCTTTATCTTTTACATAACATGCATTAAGGCAGGGAACGAGGGAGGAAGACAGGGGTACATAGTCATTTGCCTATCGCGGCAGTCATACATAATCATTTGCCTATTGCGGCAATCATGATACATCACTCGGCCTCCCCAGTGGGAGAATTAGCGAGCCATACATATCATTACTCGGCCTCCACCAGTGGGAGATTTCGCGAGTCATACATATCATTAACTCGGCCTCCACCAGTGGGAGAATTCGCGAGTCATACATAACATAGTCTTTTCCCCGTTCTGCACTTAATCATGGTTACATTTACTTTTCATGTTCTCTACTTAATCATAAACGTGGGCATAATGCATAGACATGAGGTTCATAGAGAAAAGTCATACCATAAGGACAAGTAGAACATCCTGTAACTTTACATTTACTTACACAACTTCTTCATATCGTGGAAATAGCAAATCATAGTCAACAAGCTAACATCTCAGTGATTTCCTAATACCCTTGCGGTGTAGGGCCCTAGTGGCCGGAAATCTTAACACATTCACTTACCTGGATTCCTTAGCAATCCGAACTTCCTCTCTTTAACTTCTTCACCTAAAACATGTACATTACAGTAGTTAAAACAAAGTCCTAGTAGTCCTAATCATAAACCACCCTAGGATCTAATAGCTAAAGTCATTCCGATTCCTCTGTTTGACACACTGCAGTCTGAAATCCGAAACTAGGTGGACAGGTTTTACCATTGATTAAATCTGAGTTGGTTACTTAAAATGCTCAGAATCGATTTGGGATGACATTTCTACTCTCAGATTTTAAAAAGTCTCAAACTACTCAGCCACTGCTAAAAATCCGAACTCAGTGCCGAGCTGAAAACAGAGCTCTATTTACTAATGAATGACTACATTGTCCATTTCATACCTCGGGTGTGGATTTGCAGAGAAGAGCAAGCTCGAAACCAGGCGTCGGTAAAGGGAAGTTCTGGTAGCCGAGAGCAAGAACTTGGGAGAGAAGAAATCGCCGAGAGGGAATGTCGGCTACAGTGGTAATAAAATGAGATTTAAGGTTTTCATTTCCTATTTATACCTAATCCATCAATTCTAATTACTAAACTGCCACCCAACCTAGTTTTACTCAACTTGTAATAAATTTGTCTTAACATTAAATTTAAATCATAACGGTTAAATAAGAGGGTGACAATGAAAATGGTCAGAAAATCACCTGGCCGAAATGTCGGGTGTTACATCCACCCCTCCTTAAACAAAATTTTCGTCCTCGAAAATTGCTCAAGCAAATAACTTAGGATATTTGTCCAACATCTCTTGCTGCCTTTCCCATGTGGCTTCTTCAATGCCGTGATTTGTCCATAAAACTTTCACCAATGGGATCTCTTTGTTTCTCAGAGTCTTGACTGCATATTCCAATATCTGTATCGGTTTCTCCTCATACTCCAGTGTCGGTTCTAAACCAATATCCGATGGTTGGATGACCTGCATCGGATCACGCATGCACTTTCTTAACATTGACACATGGAAGACATTATGAACTTTATCCAATGATGGAGGCAGTTGCAGTCTGTAAGCTGTACTCCTGATTTTTGCCAAGACAGGGAAGGGTCCAATGAATCTAGGATTAAGTTTTCCCTTCTTGCCAAATCTTAAGACTCCTTTAAATGGTGACACCTTTAAGAATACTTCATCTCCTACTGAAAACTCGAGTTCCCTTCTCCTTTGATCTGCATAACACTTCTGCCGGCTTTGTGCAGTCATCATTCTTTTCCGAATAGTGGCAATCTTATCTGACATTTGCTGCAGAATATCAGGTCCAAGAAGTTTTGTTTCACCAACCTCGTCCCAGTAAAGGGGTGACCTACATTTCCTACCATACAGTGCTTCATAAGGTGCCATACCGATGGTGGACTGATAACTGTTATTGTAGGAGAACTCAACTAGAGGTAATTGTCTGCTCCAAGTTGTCTGAAAGTCAAGTACACATGCTCTCAACATATCTTCGAGTATTTGAATCGTCCTTTCTGACTGGCCATCGGTCTGTGGGTGAAAAGCTGTGCTGAAAGATAACTTTGTACCTAATGTACCTTGCAAACTTTTCCAGAATCGAGAGGTGAACCTGGGGTCACGGTCAGAGACAATGGATACAGGGATCCCATGCAACCTAATAATTTCCTGAACATAAAGATCAGCAAATTGGTCCATCGTATAGGTGGTCCTTACAGGTAAGAAATGGGCTGATTTCGTCAGTCTATCCACCACAACCCAAATACAATCATGCCCTTTAGTCGTCTTAGGTAGTCCTACTACGAAATCCATAGCTATGTGTTCCCACTTCCACTCGGGAATAGGCAACGGCTGAAGAGTACCTCCTGGACGTTGGTGCTCGGCTTTGACTTGTTGGCATACTAAACAGGACTCTACATACTTAGCAACATCCCTTTTTAGGTTAGGCCACCAGTACTGTAACTTCAGGTCTCGGTACATCTTGGTGCAGTCAGGATGTACAGAAAAGGAAGAGGAGTGCGCCTCTGCCAAGATCAACTTACGCAATCCCACATCATTAGGAATGCACCACCGATTTCTAAACCTCAGGATCCCATCCTTGGAGAGACTGAACTCAGAGGTGGTGTCCTTCAACTTATCCATCATGCTGATATTTTCCACTGAATCCTTCTGTTGTGCATCCTTGATCTTTTCCAAAATTGTTGGTTGAATAGTTAACTCAGCGAGCAAGACTGATAACTCTGGAACTATCTCCAAGTCAAATTTCTGAACTTCTGTTCTTAAGGGTATAGACATGGTTGAAACCACGGGCTGCATTGTTGTTGACATCCTACTCAATGCATCAGCTACAGAGTTAGCCTTCCCGGGGTGATACTTGATCTCAAAATCGTAGTCCTTGACAAATTCCAACCAACGTCTCTGTCTCATGTTCAATTCCTTCTGCGTGAAGAGGTACTTTAGACTTTTATGGTCAGAAAACACCTCACATTGCTGTCCATATAAATAGTGTCTCCAAATCTTCAAGGCAAAAACAACGGCAGCTAATTCTAGATCATGAGTGGGGTAATTTTGCTCGTAACTCTTTAGCTGCCTAGAAGCATACGCTATAACTTTACCCTCTTGCATCAAAACACAACCTAAACCAACTTTAGACGCATCACAGTAAACACTAAATTTTCCTTCTTCGGTTGGGAGGGTCAATACAGGAGCTGTTTTTAACTTCAGTTTTAACGTCTAGAAGCTGTCTTCACAGGCTTCAGTCCAAGAATACTTAATGTCCTTCTTTGTCAAACCGGTCAGGGGTTTAGCTATCATGGAAAATCCCTTGATGAACTTCCTGTAATAGCCTGCCAAACCAAGGAAGCTGCGGACTTCGCTGGCATTCTTAGGTTGAGGCCAATCCTTTACCGCCTGAATTTGGTCGGGTCCACAGATATGCCATTAGCAGAAACTACATGGCCAAGGAAATTAACCTTATCTAACCAAAACTCACACTTAGACTAGTTTGGCGTAAAGTTGATGCTCCTTCAATGTCGTCAAAACTACTTTCAAATGTTCTTCATGGTCAGCCACAGTTCGGGAATATATCAAGATATCATCTATGAATACAATCACAAACTTATCTAAATACTCACGAAACACCCGGTTCATTAATCCATGAAAGGCTGCAGGGGCGTTTGTCAAACCAAACGACATGACTAAGAATTCATAATGTCCATAGCGGGTTCTGAAGGCTGTCTTTGGTATATCTCCTTCTTTAACCTTCAGTTGGTAATAACCCGAACGTAAATCTATCTTTGAAAACACCTTAGCTCCTTGCAATTGGTCAAACAAATCGTCAATCCTGGGTAAGGGGTACCTATTCTTGATTGTCAACTTATTTAGTTCCCTGTAGTCTATGCACATTCTAAGAGAACCATCCTTCTTCCTTACAAATAAGACTGGTGCACCCCAAGGAGAACTACTGGGGCGAATAAATCCCTTGTCAACCAATTCCTGCAGTTGGACCTTCAATTCTTTCAACTCAACAGGTGCCATACGGTAAGGATTCTTGGATACAGGTGATGCCTCAGGGTATGTATCAATTACAAATTCTATTTCCCTATCAGGTGGTATACCCGGTAAGTCATCTAAGAATGCCTCGGGAAACTCCCAGACTATAGGAATATCCTGTAGCTCAATTTTATTCTTCACCCGGTCATCTATTACACTAGCCAGGTAGCTCTCACAACCACCTCTCAGCATTCGGTATATTTCTAGTGAGGATATAATTGGTATCTTACTTATTTTAGGAATAGCTTGGAAGGAATAATGGTTATCATTTGGGGGTCTAAAATCAACTATTCCAGATCGACAACTTATCGTGGCATGATGTCTAAATAACCAATCCATCCCTAATATCACTTCATACCCTTTTATGTCAATGACAATTAATTCCGCATAGAGATTCTTATCCCCTAAGGACACGACGTCACCCTTAACAATCTGCTCCTGAATGTAGGGACTTCCCTGATGGCAACACAACACTATATAACCTTTCAGCTGGTAAGGGTCCTATGCTATGTTTGCATACAAACAAGGTTGATATAAACGAGTGTGTGGCCCCTGTATCTATGAGTGTATAAGCAGCAAAACCACAGATCATGACGGTACCTGATATGACTGTATGCTGAACAGCTCCCTCATCTTCCATCAACGCATACACTCTGGGTACAACCCTTGCACGGTTCGGGTCTGGCGGCATGGGACAATCTCTGACCATGTGTCCGGTCTTATCACACCTGAAACACCGGCCAGAAAGCAGCTTGCACTCACCAGGGTGGTTCCTCTGACATGTAGGGCATAGAGGCGCCAGAGGTCTCTTTCCTTTTCCCTGGTCATCATTCTGGTTGAGGGGCCTCTTCATTCCATGTTGTTGTTGCTGTGGTCCCCTGTTCTGTCGTGGCTGCCAACCTTTGTTCTGACGTGGTGGCGGCTGAGTGTTCTTCATGAGTTTCTTTGGCTGTTCGCGCTGTGCATATGCTGTCATTTCTGCCTCTTCTAGCTCCAAGGCCTTAGCCGTCACTTCACCATAAGGTACATTATGTATCCCGGCAGTCTTCACTTTCATGTACAGACTTGGCTTCAGTCCTTGAACAAACTGGTAAATCTTATCTTCCTCATCCTCAATCATACGGGGAGCAAACCGTGATAAAGCATCAAATTCACATATATAATCCGTCACAGAGCCAGTTTGTCGTAGATTCATAAACTCCTTCTTCTTGTTGGCCCGAACAGTCCTATTGAAGTACTTGTCAAAGAAGGCAGTCTTGAACATCCCCCAGGTCATAGCTTCGGCATTAGCGGTGCTCTGGATCGAGTCCCACCAATGCCTTGCACTTAACTCCAAATGAAAGACAGCATAGGTGACCTTATCCCCTTCGTCAACCTTTGCATACTTAAACATATCTTCAATCTTTCGGATCCACTCCTCAGCATGGACAGGATCTGAAACATACCCATTAAACACCGGGGGTCGAAGCCGGTGGAAGCGCTCACCCCCATGATCATGAGTTGCGTTAGTACTGGAGTTGCCTTGTTCTTCTCTAGCTGTCATCAGTCGTTCTATCTGGTGAGATTGGCGCATGACCAACTCAGTCAACTGAGCAATAGCATTGCTATCCTCATTGGCCTCTCTCTGTTGACCTCTAACCATCTTGGGATTCCTAGACAAATCATTACAGGCATAACTTAACTTAATGACATACATGAAATCATAAACACTTACAGTTGCTGAGGTGTGCTCAAGTGACAATCAGTGCTGGGAGGCAGTCTGCAGAATCGGTTTTAGAACCTGGTTTTGCTCTAATACCACAATTGTAACGACCCCAGCCAGGAGCCGTCACGTGTTCATATTCTTTCATTAATCGTTTGCTTGAATTTTACTATTATTACATTCACTTACTATCTCTCAACAGACTTTCACATTTTACATATATTTTTTTTTCTTTCTAAACTGGTAATAGAGACGCAGAACCATTAAGGAAGACGAACCCTCTCGTGCCCGACTTCCCACGCCTCGTCGGCTCAACTTTCACAGAGTCGAGCGACTAGACTCGGTCATTGGCTTCTTGCCAATTTCGGGAAAAGAGGAGGTGCCCTCAATTCTCTTAACATAATACCACTCGGGTTTGCATGGGTTGCATGCGTTGACAACCCTCAGAAATTTAGTCGTCCGGTCATCACGTGCATTACGCGTGACTCGCTTAACATCGCCTAAAAGAAGACATCTTCAGGTGGGCACGTGGGTCTCGCGTGGTAAATTTAAAACATCATCCGGTCGCTAATCGACAAAACACATTTTACATCTTCCGGTGAGCACGTGGGTCTCGCGTGCTAAATTAAAACATCAAACAATTCACCTTCGGCATCTGCCGATGACGTCAACCGGAAGACTAAACCATCAACAACTATTCTTTCGGCATCTGCCGATGACGTCAGCCGGAACACTAAACCAACCAACAACTAACTCTCGGCATCTGCCGATGACGTCAACCAGAAGAAAGACTAAACCATCAACAACTATTCTTTCGGCATCTGCCGATGACGTCAGCCGGAACACTAAACCAACCAACAACTAACTCTCGGCATCTGCCGATGACGTCAACCAGAAGACTAAACCATCAAACAACTATTCTTTCGGCATCTGCCGATGACGTCAGCCGGAAGACTAAACCAACCAACAACTAACTCTCGGCATCTGCCGATGACGTCAACCGGAAGATTGCCTCATCCAGCTTCCGTCCTACGGTAGAGAACACTAAATCATCAAAGGACTCCTTCCAACTGAAAGAAAACACAACTCATCCAAACGCATATAACGGAAGACTTATGCAAAAGATCATTTATAATCTATATAATCATTCCCTGACTCAGTGATCCACTAGACAGTTTCAAAGCTCAACGTTCTGAAATAATCTCATCCTACTTAAACTACCATATCCTTTAACATACTGTAACATAAGAGTCTTAACCAGGGGTCATAAGTCGCCTCTCCAGTCCCGCACTGTCACCTTGAGCATCCTCCAGCAACCAGCCTTAAGCATCCTCTTTGAACATAACATCCTCACCTGAACCTTCTTCACCTACACCATAAGGTTTAACTATAAGCCTAATGCTTAGTAAGGAATGCATGCTGACAGATATACATGAGTACACAATTTAAAGAGACATAAGTTCATAAACCATTCATCATTCGTGTTCATCTTTATCTTTACATAACATGTATTAAGGCAGGGAACGAGGGAGGAAGACAGGGGTTACATAGTCATTTGCCTATCGCGGCAGTCATACATAATCATTTGCCTATCGCGGCAATCATGATACATCACTCGGCCTCCCCAGTGGGAGAATTCGCGAGCCATACATATCATTACTCGGCCTCCACCAGTGGGAGATTTCGCGAGTCATACATATCATTAACTCGGCCTCCACCAGTGGGAGAATTCGCGAGTCATACATAACATAGTCTTTTCCCCGTTCTGCACTTAATCATGGTTACATTTACTTTTCATGTTCTCTACTTAATCATAAACGTGGGCATAATGCATAGACATGAGGTTCATAGAGAAAAGTCATACCATAAGGACAAGTAGAACATCCTGTAACTTTACATTTACTTACACAACTTCTTCATATCGTGGAAATAACAAATCATAGTCAACAAGCTAACATCTCAGTGATTTCCTAATACCCTTGCGGTGTAGGGCCCTAGTGGCCGGAAATCTTAACACATTCACTTACCTGGATTCCTTAGCAATCCGAACTTCCTCTCTTTAACTTCTTCACCTAAAACATGTACATTACAGTAGTTAAAACAAAGTCCTAGTAGTCCTAATCATAAACCACCCTAGGATCTAATAGCTAAAGTCATTCCGATTCCTCTGTTTGACACACTGCAGTCTGAAATCCGAAACTAGGTGGACAGGTTTTACCATTGATTAAATCCGAGTTGGTTACTTAAAATGCTCAGAATCGATTCGGGATGACATTTCTACTCTCAGATTTTAAAAAGTCTCAAACTACTCGGCCACTGCTAAAAATCCGAACTCAGTGCCGAGCTGAAAACAGAGCTCTATTTACTAATGAATGACTACATTGTCCATTTCATACCTCGGGTGTGGATTTGCAGAGAAGAGCAAGCTCGAAACCAGCCGTCGGTAAAGGGAAGTTCTGGTAGCCGAGAGCAAGAACTTGGGAGAGAAGAAATCGCCGAGAGGGAATGTCGGCTACAGTGGTAATAAAATGAAATTTAAGGTTTCCATTTCCTATTTATACCTAATCCATCAATTCTAATTACTAAACTGCCACCCAACCTAGTTTTACTCAACTTGTAATAAATTTGTCTTAACATTAAATTTAAATCATAACGGTTAAATAAGAGGGTGACAATGAAAATGGTCAGAAAATCACCTGGCCGAAATGTCGGGTGTTACAGTAAGTGCGTGTCACTTACTTCTTGGGAGGCCGTTGCAATTTGATTAGAAGATGACTCATGATGGGTATGCAAATTGTTACTCCTTTTAAGTTGCAGGGAAAGGTTATCAAATTAGCCCCTTTTATGCCAGAGCAAGTGGCCCCTTTTAGGCTGGAGCAAGTGGTCAAGGACTATGAGAAGTTAAGGGAGAAAGACAAAACCGTGTTGTTCATCTCTAAGGAGTTGAACAAGTCGTTAGTTGAAGGTGTGCCTTTGGTGTTAATGTTATTCTATGATCAGCTTGATGAATTGGGAAATATTCTGGAGTTGGTGCAAAATCTTTTGAAGCATTACAATATGTCTTTCCGGAGGAGCTTCCTCAAGGAGTCCCTCTCCTTAGAAGCATTGAGCACCACGGAGGAGCTTCCTCAAGGAGTCCCTCTCCTTAGAAGCATTGAGCACCAAATTGACTTACTACCCAGAGTAGCAATTCCAAACTGCCTTGCTTATAAAATGAATCCGGAGGATGCAAAAGAATTACGCCAACAAGTCACCGAGCTTCTTTACAAGGGGTATATCTGTGAGTCTATGAGCCCTTTTGTCGTACCTACTTGATTGGTTCCTAAGAAGGATTGCTTTATGCATATATGTGTCGATAATAGGGTCGTCAACAAAATGACTATTAAGTATTGGTTTCCCATACCTCAACTTGAAGACATGCTAGATGAGTTGAGCGCTACTTTTATCTTTTCTAAGGTGGACTTGAAGATTACTTACCACCAAATTCGAATAAAGGAGAGTGATGAGTGGAAAATGGCATTCAAGACAAAGTATAGTCTATATGAGTGGATGGTTATGTAATTCAGCCTATCCAATGCCTCTAGCATGTTCAGGAGATTGATGCATAATGTTCTTAAGGAGTTTTTGGGTAAGTTTGTGGTAGTCTACTTTGATGATATACTTATGTATAGCTTATATATGCAAGCTCATTTATGGTATCTAAAATAATTGTTTGATATGCTTTTGGGAAGTCAAGCTTTTTGGCAACCTCAAGAAATGCTCTTTTGCATAAGAAAGAGTCTACTTTCTTGGATT
Organism: Begonia masoniana; assembly: GCA_022432975.1. Lineage (NCBI taxonomy): Eukaryota > Viridiplantae > Streptophyta > Magnoliopsida > Cucurbitales > Begoniaceae > Begonia > Begonia masoniana. The sequence continues at coordinate 25,294,249 of CM039512.1, read as the reverse complement.
CATCATTTCCAAGCTCGGCCTAAAAGTGGATGAGGCTAAAGGGGAGGCTATTAAGATTTGGTTGATTCCTCAATTTATTTTGGTAGTTAGAAGTTTTCATGGGTTGGCCTCTTTTTATAAGAGATTTACCATGAACTTTAGCATCATTTTAGCCACCATAGTCAATTGTATCAAAAAAGGGAGAGAATTTCAATGAACGGAAGCTTGCCAATCGGGCTTTGAAGCTATAATGGAGAAACTTTGTAATGCTCAAATACTTGTGTTGCCCGATTTTAGCAAAGTACTTGAGGTGGAGTGTGATGCCTCCAAATTGGGAGTAGGAGCAATCTTGTTACAAGAAGGTAAACTCGTGGCCTATTTTAGTGAAAAGCTCAAGGGTGCTGTAATATCCGGCTTAATCGGATTTTTGGATTTAATATATTATATTAATATATTATATTATATGTGGCATTTTTGGTAAATATGTCAAATTAAGTCAGTTTCGCAAACGGAAAGCGTTAATACGATCCTAACGATTAATTGGAATTTTAAGGAATTTTGGAGAATTTTCGGAATAATAACGCTATATTCCGAGTAATTACGTTTCTCGTAAAACGAATGACGTTTTAGTAAAAATAGTAAACGGGGTCCGATTTGCGAACGAACAGTTTTAATAGAACCCAGATAATAAGTTGGAATTATTGGCGAAATAAGAAAATTCGAATGGTCGAAAACACGAGAGGGCAAAATTAATGTTTTGTTAAGAAATAGTTTTAATTATAATTATTATTATTATTATTATTATTATTATTATTATTATTATTATTATTATTATTAATAATAATCAAAACAAAAACAACGAAAAACGTTGTTTTTCGTTGTTGATTCGAGCCCGAGCACCCGCGACGAACGACGAACGACGAACGACGAACGCGAACGGCGAGCGGCATCCCTCCAACGACGACGCGGCTCCGACGACGAGCAGACTCCGGCGAGCTGAAGCCAGAGTGCGGTTCGGCCTTTCCGCGCAAAAACCCGATCGAAAACGGTGAGTTCTCCCCTGTTCTTGCTCGATTTCTGGCCGCGAACGTCGAGCTCTGTTGAGCTCCGATCGCCGGCCCTTCGTGGCCGTTCTTGGCGTCAAATGGTCGGCTTGACACCGGCGATGGTTGCCGAGCGTTGGTGTGCCCAATTTGGGTCGAAAACAGGGAATCCCGAATTGGGGATTTCGGGTTTTCGGTGAATAACATTTAAATTTTGGTTAGTTTATGTTAATTAGGTATAAGAGGGATTGATTGGTGAGAAAATGAGCGTGAATTGATGAAAAATCGAAAAGGGGGAAAATTCCGGGAAAGGGCAGTTTCGGGTTTCTGCCAAATTGACCTAGCTCCGGTTATTTGTTTTAAAATTCCTCTTGGCAGATTAAAATAGGTTATTAGAGGAGTACGTGGCCGCTGGAATCGTTCGATTCCGATAACCGACGCGAAAGTTACGCGCGTTCGAAGTTTCGGGTCGGTTTTTACCGAACCCAAATTAGAGTCCGAAATTAATAGGTTTATAGTATTTAACGATATAAAGGACGTATTGAACGTTATTGGACGGAATTAGAGTGAATTGTGAGAAATGTTAAAATTGGAGAATTTTCGGGTTTTTAGGAAAACTCGTTAATTGTGATTTTAAACTATCGAGCGTTAATCGTTGTTTAAATACTTCGATTAGTTAGGTGAAGATTTTAGGAAATTCATTAGTTAAGGTTTTTGTTAAATTTGGACATATTATAGTTTAAGCTCGTATTAACGACAAATTGATAACAATTGCGTAGGTGAACCACGCTCGTGGACGGAGCTAGCCTTGCAACGGACATCAGGTAAGTTCTCGTGACTTACTTTGACCAATCGGTCTACACCATACTTCGATGTCGTATCGAGGATTCCTGAAGAGTTGTTTGCTTAATCTGCTTTTGGTTGGGTAGTTAGGTTTAATTGCTTATAGGTTAGTTTAATTCGGTCTTGATGGTATGCACGTTCTGTTGTATGTTTAAATTCTGATATGAACTGTTCATGCATCACGAGTTTTAATGAAAAGCATGAAAATGAATTTCCGCACGATGTTTTAGAAAATGGCGATGTGGCCTGGAGAGGGGCAGGACCTACTGTGGAGGCCGATTACGGGCTTGTCACAGTACCGCATCTATTATGTACTCGCAATGTGGCCTGGAGAGGGGCATGACCTACTGTGGAGGCCGATTACGGGCTTGTCACAGTACCACATTATTTATGCACTCATATTTATGGTCATGCGAGGTGGGGCTCAGGCACGGCTGTACGTGTTGTAAGCGTGTACCCCCCTCTTCTAGCTGGATGAAGAGCAGTCCGCCCGCTGGATGGGTTCTCTCTGGTTAGGAGGTTGAGACCTCGGTGACACCAATGATGTAATGTAAAGAAAATGCTGCATGATTTCTGAACTCTCACGCATAGCATAGCATGTAGTTGCATTTACTTGAACTTACTGAGATTTCAATATCTCATATGTGTCTGTATGGTGTAGGTGATATCCTAGGTGACATCGAGCCAGGTGAGGACGGCGTTCCTCCTCCTGACGTAGGAGGCAGTTGACGGATGATGGCCGTGGGAGTGCGCTGAGCAGTCGAGGCGCTTTTGACCCGTGGGGATCGTCTGTGTATGTATTCTGGGGGATATTTTGGGCTTCTGATGAATTGTATAGAATATTTATAGGATGCTTGGTTCTGGATAGGAATTAGATAACGTTTTTGGTAACTGTATGTAAAATGTTTTGATTGGTTTTGGGTTAACTGTGGATTAGATAGTTAATTGTATAGTTGATACATTTTAGGTTATTGGGTTCTGGATTGAAAACAATATTTTAGATGTTTTGGGTAAAAGTTGTTTTATAAACTGCTCTGAAAAGTATTTTGTCGATGATATACTGGAACTGTTTGGTAACTTGTTTCAGATGGGTTTGTTTAGTTTTTAAACGGATCCACGCAGTTTGTTTTCGTGAAAACGTGTTTTATTTAACTATGTCTCAAGTCGTTTCGAGTGAAAGTATAGGGCGGTTTTGTGTCAAGTTGTATTGTGAAGTCGTACGTATGTTCAAGGATAATTGAAGATGAAATTGGAGATGAGTTGAAGTGTGGGTTCGTGGTATATATAGAATTATTAAATGTTTTAAGTTTTATTAAATTGTTAAACGTTTTGTTTTAAATGTTTTAAAGGTCCGATTTCGATTACGTTTTAAATTCTGAATTAGTTTCCACTTAAAGAATAAAGTTAAAGGTTTAAATGAAAAAATTTATTACGAAAATACGGGCACGGAATTAGGGGTGTGACAGGTGCCGCATTGATTTATTCAACTTCAAACAAAGAATTCTTCTTCTTGGGGAGAGCACTTGAAGTATGGCAACACTACCTCCTTCATCAGAAGTTTATCACACATCGATTATCAAGCTCTCAAGCATCTCAAGAATCAAGTGAAGCTAAATCAAAGACATGCAAAGTGGGTTAATTTTATTCAAAGATACCCTTACATCAGCAAATACAAAAAATGAGAAACCAATTTGGTGGCTGATGCTCTATCTCAAAGGTACACTCTCTTAATCAGATTAAAATCTTGATTTCATGGTTTTGATTGGATTAAGAAGTTGTATGAAGATGACGTTGAGTTTGGTTATTAGTATAACAATTGTTCTCAAAGAGCTAATAGTGGATATTTTGTTATGGATGGTTACTTGTTTAGAGGAGATAAATTGTGCATTTCGAAGTGTGAGCTTCAAGAATCTCTTGTTAGAGAAGCACATAGTGGAGGTCTTGTTTGCCATTTATGCATAAAATGGTGGGCGGTGTTGGGAAATCGAAATACTACTCTGGCTGAGAAATTAAGTCAAATTTGGAGAGACATAACTCACTCGTTTAGAAACGAATTAAAGCAGATTGAAGCTGTATGTGTGAGGATTATTGTCTCCAAAAAGAGAGAGTGAAAGCATTGTGGATGAAAATTTATGGATGTTGGAGTGCTGACCCCTAGGATAGGAATAAAACGTCAATAAAACAGCACTTGTGGAACTTGACGGAGGATTATTCTCCAATGATGAGTTTGAGTGTTTCTACAATCTTGCTTATGTTTCCACTCCTTAAAGAAGAAGAGGAGGAGGGTGTAGTTCAAGAAAATTCACCTACACTCACAATGAATGGATTTACTCTTCACACAACTTACATGGATATTACTCACCGAAAAAGAAGCATGGCAACTTGAAGGAAATTTCAGCTTGGAAGAAGAAGACTTCACCATGATTTTCATTCATCATTTACTACCTATTACAAGTCATAAGGAGTGTATAAATAATAGTTCCAAGAGAATTAGGGTTTCCACTCATAGCTCTTACAAAACAAGTAAAATGCAAACGAAGAAAAGGGGGGAAATAGGAGTGCTTGGCCAAATGAGGTAATTAAGCATTTTATGGTCTCCCTTTACCATGTTGCTCTCTATTCTTCACTATATGGCCCCCACCATCAATATTACACACTTAAATAATATAAGATTCCGCAATAGATTCAAAAAAATACAAACATAAGTTAAAAATAAAAGGCACATCTAGAATCGGCCATGGGCTTCCTCCTTGCTAATTGTTGGAATGAATTGTTGGGCTTTAGGATTGATGGCTGAGTCTACCCTCCATGGATTTGGATGCTTGGGATTTTCCTTGTACGTCAAACTATCTCAATCCTCCAAGTGACCATTAATTCCATGCCTTAAACTAGCCACAAGAGTGTGTTGCAAGTTGGTTGACATTCAGCTCGAATTTTATGCTATTACTCCAATGATCAGATTGCTTGTTTCCTCTTTGTGTGTTGAGTCAAAATTTTCTTCCGTGCAAGCTAATAAAGAGAGACCTACTGTAATATCCGGCTTGTACGGATTTCAGATATAATATATTATATTGTTATTTCATTTTATAATGGCATTTTTGGTAAATATATCAAATCAGGTCCGTTTCACAAAAAGAAAGCGTCATTACGATTCTAACGAATAATAAGAATTTTAAAGAATTTACGGAAATTTTCAGAGATCAAACACTATATTCCGAGTAAATACGCTTTTCGTAATGTAAGAGACGTTCTCGTAAAAATAGCAAACGAGGTCCAAATTGCGAACGGACGGTTTTAATAAATCTCAAATAATAAGTTGGACTTATTGACAAAATATGGAAATTTGGAAAAGTCGAATAGCTGGACGATTATCAAACCGAAAGAAGAAATCTATATAAAAACTAAAGAAGGGCACAATTGTCATTTAGGCATTTGATTGTTATTATTTAAATAAGGCAAAAGCCTTAATCGATTTCATTAACTGAAATCGACTTCCAGAGACAGAACATCTCCCTCCCTCGCGATCCCTCTCTGCCAGCCGAGGGTTTCCGACGAATCCGACCTCCGATCTCCTCCGTTTCTCTTCCGTTCCTCGTCATTTCTCCTCCTCTCGCAACCCTCGGTATGTAGCTTTAGTCTTCGGTCGTTTATTTTGAGTTTTGGTTCGATTTAGGGTTAGGGTTTAAATTAGCTTTTCCGTTAAAAACGCGATTTAGGCTTCGTAATTAATAGGTTAGCCGTGATTAAGTATAAATTGAACGTATTGGACGTTATTGGACGAAGAGAAATCAATTTGCGAAAAAGTTATAAATTGTTAAATTTTCGAGTTTTCGGAAATAACTTGTAATATGAATTTCGAGATTTCCGAGCGTTAAATCGTTATGTAAAAACATCGATTAGCTAAGATAAGGATTTTATTAGTTTCGGACATTTAAGAGTTTAAGCTCGTATTAACGTCAATTGGTGAAATTTCCTTAGGTAACGACTCCCGTGGACGAAGCTTGATATTCTGCGCGCTCAAGGTAAGTTCTCGTGACTTGCTTGACCGAAAGGTCTACACCATACTTCGTCGTTGTATCAAGGATCCTTGAGGGTTCCTTGTTTTACGTTGTTTAGGTTGGGTAGTTAGGTTAATTGTTCATAGGTTATGTTATATTGTCTGCTGATATGAACTGTTTGTTTACTTTCCGTTGATATGAACTGTTCATGCATCACGGTTTTCGAAAGTCATGAAAAGGAATTTCTGCACGTGTTTTTAAGAAAAGGAACGTATATCTGAAATGAAATCTGTAACGAAATCTGAATGAATAAACGTAATCTGTCTATTTCTGGTCACGCGGGATGGGGCTCAGGCACGGCTGTGCGTGTTGCAAGCGTGTACCCCCCCTCTCTAGGTGGAAAGGGTAGTCCGACCGCTGGATGGGCCCTCTCCGCTTAGTGGGTAGAGGTTTCGGTGACAATTCTGTCTGTCTGTGACGTAATGAATCTGTAATCTGTAATTCTGTATCTGTAATCTGAATCTGAGCATGATTTCTGAATGGCATACGCACGCATGCATCTGCATTTACGTAGCTTACTGAGATTTCCATATCTCATATGTGTCTGTATGGTGTAGGTGATCTGCTAGGTGACGTAGATCCAGGTGAGGACGACGTTCCTCCTCCTGATGTCGGAGGCAGTTGATGGATGATGCTCGTGGGAGTGCGCTGAGTAGTCGAGGCGCGATACGACCCGTGGGGATGTATGTATGGACTCTGGGGTTATTTTGGGATGTGTGATCTGATAACTGTATAGAATATTTAGGTTGTTTGGATCTGGATAGGGATTAGATAACGTTTTGGTACTTGTATGTAAAACGTTTTGGTTTAAACTGTTTGATGAACGTTATAAAATGTTTTGGTTTAGAACCGCTATTTAAACGTTATAGAAATTCTGGAACTGTTTGGTTGTTTAAATTAAGTTTAAATGTTGTTTGTAGGTTGTTAAGGATAGCTCGGTTTTTAGAGTTATCCACGCGGTTGGACTCCGCAAAGTCCGCCGCGTGTAGGTTGATTTAAGTTGTCAACGTTTGTGATAAAGGTGAGAAATTGAGTAAGAAAAGAAAGAGCAAAATGCTCTCTGGAATCGGATTCCAGAGAGGGATGCTGAGGGATCTGCTCTCTGGAGTTTGATATTCCAGAGAGCCTAAGTGTAGAAAAGAAAAGAACGAAGTAAGGAAGAAGTGAGGTGCTGCAGCGATCGGGCGCTGTGCGCTGATCGCTGTCAGCGATCGCTGAGAGAGGGGTCGGCGACTGGGCGCCGTGGGGGATCGCTGCAGCAGCAAATGATCGCTGCGTGCAGCGATCAGGCGCTGCACAATGCAGTGATCGTGCGCTGCATTGTGCAGCGCATGCAGCGATCGTGCGCTGCAATTAGCAGCGCCCGATCGCTACTACATTTCTGAGGGCAGATTTCCGATTCTGCCCTCCCCTTTTCTGAATGATTTTAAATGTTTTTTTAATTAATGTTTTTAAGTTTTTTTAATTGTTTTATAGTTTGTTTTAAATGCTTTTAAGGTTCAAATTTAATTCCGATTTCAGTTCTGTTTTCAACTTCAGTTTTTATTCCGCACAAAGTTTTATTTAAAGCATAGAAAAGTAAAAAGTATAAAATGAAAAATTTATTACGGAAATACGGGTACGGAATTAGGGGTGTTACACCTACTTATAACTATTTGAATAGAGTTATTACAACAGGTTAATTAAAATAATTATTGCTAAAAATTGGTGATAAAAATAATAAAATACATGTTTTGTAGTTAAATCTTGTAGCATTATCTCATAGAATCATACTTGAATAAAAAAATTTATTTTGATTATATTTTAGAAAAATTATATTTAATCTTGATGATTATTGCATATGGATGCAATTAATTAAAAATAATAATTTTTTAAGCTATAATTAAGATAGGGCTCACGAGTTTTAAAAGCAATCTAATAATTTAGGCTTGGAAAGAGAAAGTGCTCAAACTGAGAAGTTGATTTTGGGATTTTCCAATTTTAAACAAAGAAAAGATGTTGATTTCCAGGGAAGAAAAGTAATTATAAAAGGCAGCAAATGAAAAGAAGAAAGAGAAGTTGGATAGAGACAAACAGGGCCCGTAATGGATGAGAAAGAAAATTGTTGATGCACATATTTCAAGAAAAGTAGTAAAGAAAAGAGAGTCTTGAGGAGAAAAGGAGAATGTCATTCAAGAGCAGAGAAGAATTTCTAATTTTTCTGAATTATAAAATAAATTCTCCATCTTTGTTTAATTCTTTTTATTTCCTTTTCTCTATTGTGATCTAAATTTTGAAGTGGTAGGAATCGAAAGTACCAATCTATGTTTCTTTTGTGAACTTCTTGTAGTAATTGTATTTGAAAATTTAATTTGGTTTTACCGTTTAATTTAGAAAGCATGAATAAATACTATGGATGCTATTGTATGTGACAGTAAAATAGAATTATGAAATATATTGAATTGTGCAAAAAATAGTATTATCATATCAATTTAATAATTTTGTATGATTAAATAGAATTGCTGTTAAGTGGGTTCAATAAGGTATTTGTTTTTCATAAAGTAATCAAGAAAATATCGTACGAACTAATCGAGTAACAGTGACAACGCTTGACCTATAAATGATATTCTAAATTTTCTGATTCAATTGCTACAACATTTTCTACATCTTTTGTAATAAAAGAACATAGTGAGAGAAATCAATTCAGATCCAAATTTTATTAATTGATGTCTTAAAGTTATGTATCAATCGACTTTTCTACTAATTTAATTATTACTTTCATTCACCTTAATCTCATTCTACTTAAATTTAATTCTTGATTAATTTTGTCCTCGTGGGTTTGACACTTTACTTTCACTTTATTACTTAATTGCGACATGTGCACTTGCGAAGTAGAAGTGGGCACGGTCCAGTTTCGAGCCGGCTCTGGAACCGGACCGGCCCTTTCAAGATTTTTATCCCGGGCCCAAGAGGAACTGGTTCCTCCCAACAAATTTTGAATTTTTCGGTCGGGATTCTGTATCATTTTATCACCTCTGTTTTTTCAAAACTATGCAAAAGCTTAATAAAGACTATTAACAAAGCATCACCAAAAGTTTTTTGTAACGCCCCCAAACCCACTCGGCTCGATGCGCTACTTTGCACAACAATCTCGTGTTTAAAATAATTTTTGATAAAATTTTGACTAGATTTTTAGGTTTTTCGAACCCTCAAAAATGGTTGGAAAACGTGCGTAAAATATGTGCCAAACGTGTCGGAAAAGATCGGGATAAAACATTTTTTGAAATAGGAAAATTTTGAAAAAAAAAATTCAGAATGACCCGAAGGGGCACCATGCGCACGCATCGCGCGCGCTGGTGCCGATCGATTGGCGCGAGGCGCCGATCGATTGGCGCGAGGCGCCGATCGATTGGCGCGAGGCGCCGATCGATTGGCGCGAGGCGCCGATCGATTGGCGCGAGGCGCCGATCGATTGGCGCGAGGCGCCGATCGATTGGCGCGAGGCGCCGATCGATTGGCGCGAGGCGCCGATCGATTGGCGCGAGGCGCCGATCGATTGGCGCGAGGCGCCGATCGATTGGCGCGAGGCGCCGATCGATTGGCGCGAGGCGCCGATCGATTGGCGCGAGGCGCCGATCGATTGGCGCGAGGCGCCGATCGATTGGCGCGAGGCGCCGATCGATTGGCGCGAGGCGCCGATCGATTGGCGCGAGGCGCCGATCGATTGGCGCGAGGCGCCGATCGATTGGCGCGAGGCGCCGATCGATTGGCGCGAGGCGCCGATCGATTGGCGCGAGGCGCCGATCGATTGGCGCGAGGCGCCGATCGATTGGCGCGAGGCGCCGATCGATTGGCGCGAGGCGCCGATCGATTGGCGCGACCCGCACCGCATATCGCGTACATCACCAACTGCGCCCCAATTCTATTTTTTTCTCATAGCTCTCACCTGTAATGATGTCACCACCTACACCACAAAACACAAATATAATCCTAATGCTTAGTAAGTAGGGAACATGCAATTAAAAACAATGCACACACAACCCTCACACACAACCCTAACACATGCGGTTTTTAACTCTCAGTTGTGTTCATTTCATTTTCTTTTCATTACTCTTTCACTTTCACGTATGAGTCAAGCGAATACTTATCCTATCAGGATGGTCATGGCGTTGACCCCGCAGAGCTAGATCCGAGGCACACGCGAGGCGCCGATCGATTGGCGCGAGGCGCCGATCGATTGGCGCGAGGCGCCGATCGATTGGCGCGAGGCGCCGATCGATTGGCGCGAGGCGCCGATCGATTGGCGCGAGGCGCCGATCGATTGGCGCGAGGCGCCGATCGATTGGCGCGAGGCGCCGATCGATTGGCGCGAGGCGCCGATCGATTGGCGCGAGGCGCCGATCGATTGGCGCGAGGCGCCGATCGATTGGCGCGAGGCGCCGATCGATTGGCGCGAGGCGCCGATCGATTGGCGCGAGGCGCCGATCGATTGGCGCGAGGCGCCGATCGATTGGCGCGAGGCGCCGATCGATTGGCGCGAGGCGCCGATCGATTGGCGCGAGGCGCCGATCGATTGGCGCGAGGCGCCGATCGATTGGCGCGAGGCGCCGATCGATTGGCGCGAGGCGCCGATCGATTGGCGCGAGGCGCCGATCGATTGGCGCGAGGCGCCGATCGATTGGCGCGAGGCGCCGATCGAACCACTCACCTCCAAATCACCCAAATTTTACCCCACACTTTCCCGACACTCCCGACTCCTTGACAAGTAAAAATCCCAGAAATCCGACTCCAAAATGTCAGCGAAAATGAGAAGACAATTGAAAACCGACGTCGTTTACTCTACGAAAAACCGAGCAGCATAACCGCTAAACTTTTCTAAAACCGAAATCCTGAAAATCAAACATTTTATAAAACATATTCAAAACAATTCCAAAACAACATTCTTCCAAAAGAGTTATAAAATCTCCCGTCATTTGCCCGTCATTTATATAAACAAAGTTCAACCAAAACTATTTATATACAATCAAAATACCAAATCCCTCACAACTTCCCGAAGACCATGGTCAAGTCGCCCCGACAACTACCCGCACCGGCATATCGCGTACATCACCAACTGCGCCCCAATTCTATTTTTTTCTCATAGCTCTCACCTGTAATGATGTCACCACCTACACCACAAAACACAAAATATAATCCTAATGCTTAGTAAGTAGGGAACAATGCAATTAAAAACAATGCACACACAACCCTCACACACAACCCTAACACATGCGGTTTTTAACTCTCAGTTGTGTTCATTTCATTTTCTTTTCATTACTCTTTCACTTTCACGTATGAGTCAAGCGAATACTTATCCTATCAGGATGGTCATGCGTTGACCCCGCAGAGCTAGATCCGAGGCACACATCGTGTTCACACACGGGACGGCCATACACGATCTCCTCCCATACTCGATCGCATAACCTTCTAGTGTTTTCTTACTAGCACATCAACATCGAAGCGTTATACTTGATCGCTGAACCTTCTAGTGCTTTCTTACTAGCACTTTAACATCAAAGCGTTCACGGAACCTTCTAATGCTTTCTTACTATCACTTTAACATCAAAGCGTTCCCGTCTTACGTATTTTCTTCCGCGTTTCTTTTGTACAGACCCTCTCAAATTGCCCCTATTTCATGCATCGTATATCGACGAGGCGACTTCACCAAAAGAATGCATTGTATTACGTATCTTCTTATCTTTGTACATTCTACTCTCACAGTTTGCAAACAATGTTCAAAACACGTATTTTCGTAATTAGAAAACATTGATGCATGTCACACAATGCTCAACACAAAACAAAACACATACAATCAAACAAAAAAACAAACAACAATTCCCTACCGTTCCATGGTGTAGGCCCAAAGGTAAAACACAACTAACCACTACTTACCTGGATTCCCCGCACGTATTAGCTTACTTCGAGTACCCCAATCACTTGCTCATTAACCTAACATTCATAGAATAAAAAATAACTTAGAAACTATTAATCTAACTCTAAGGAATGCATAAAGTATAACTAACCATAGACCACACTAACTATAAGGCCTAGTCACAATTCCCGAATTTTCCCTTAATACATTGCTTAAACTTCAATCGGCTATAACTCCCTCGTTTTTCAACAGATTTGGACGTGCCACCCCATTCCGTAAACCTCTCCACGTCTACTATCCATTGAAACAAACAAATTTGACAACCAATCAACCATGGCAGATCGAAATCACCAAAACAGAATAGGTGCACATAATGTCCAAAACCATTTTTGCACAACTTTCACCTATTCTCCCATCTAACTTCATAAACCATCCAAACTAACTTATCTAACATTTAAACCATCAAAAATAGGAAGATAACTAGCCAAAGAAACGAAAATTCGGAGCTCTCCCTTTAGGGTTTCCAAACCCTAACCAAACTCACTAAAATTTCACTCAAAACACTAAAAACCCTCAAAGATTTGCAAACAACTTAAAACCCATGAGAAACTAACCTCAAATACCTTGCAAATCTTGAATGAATAAAGGTAGAAGATGTCTTCAATGGTGGCTGCAACCGTGGAGAAAAATGAAGAGGAAGAAGGGTTTTTTCCCTTTAACACCCACACTTTTCACTTTTCCATTTCACCCACCAACTTTCCATTTTTATAACTTAATCTCCCTCACTTTTCTCTCTTCCTTTTCTCCCACACGTGAACATCTCCTTTCTCCACCATTTTTATTTTTCCACCATTTTGTTCACTTTTTCTTTCATTCTTTCTATTGGTCATTCATTCTTTTGACTTTTTAACCATCCCTTTTTACTTTGCAATACTTCTTTGTCTTAGCTTCATGCATTCTAACATAGAAGGCATTCTATTCTCCTCCACTTTTGTGATGACCCGGATGTGTAAGTATGTGTACGATGGCTGCACGAATCGAAACTCGGATTGTGGTATGTCTGCGCGGGCAAACCGAAAGGTGATAGGTCGTAAAAAAGGGGGTCGTCACAATCCCACATCGCTTGGGGAAGTATATGGAAATGAAACATATGTAAAGAGACCCTCCCAAGATAGCAAGACGCGTTTTGGAGCACAATTGGCAACGGATCCCATAAGAACTCCGAAGTTAAAAGTGCTTCGGCGAGAGTAGTACCAGGTTGGGTGATCGACTGGGAAGTCCTCGCCAAACAAAGCCGTGAGGGGAGGATATTGGGCTATGGTCCAATCCCCAGAGCAGACAATATCTTGCTGGAAAAAGGGGTCGTTACAACTTTTGTAACACCCGATTTTATCAGGATTTTAATATTCCAAAATATAATGGTATTTTTGTAAATATGTCAAATTAAGTCTGTTTTGCGAGCAGAGAGCGTTATTAGAATCCTAATTATTAAAAAGGAAATTTGGAGAAAACAGATCGTTAGCTAAATAGCGAGTCGAAGGAGAAAATGGTAATTTGCAAAGTCAAAATTTAATTAAAAACACACTTTTCTCTTCTTCTCCAACACTCCACACGAAAATCCTCTCTGTATTTTCTCTCCAAGCGATTTTTCATCGCCTCTCACTCGGTTTCCTTCTCCGACAACGATTTCTCCTCCGATCGACTTCCGTTCTTCGCGATTTCTTCCTCAAACGACATTCTAGGTAAGGTTCTACGGTTTTGGAAAGTTCATTCGTAATTTTTGGGTCGTTTAACGATTAGAGTTTCGTTTAGGGTTTTCGCGAAATAGTTGGGTTATGCTAGAAATGGCTAGGGTTGCCTTATTTATGACCTTGGTTGGGCATTGGAAGTAGTTGGACGAATTAATGGTCATTAATGTGGATTTTGAGTTGTTGGAAAACTTAGAAATCTCCATTAATGGAGTTTTGGTTATTGGTGTGCATAAGTTGCTCGATGAAATGCCCGAGAGAGTTAAATTAGAGTTTTAGGAGATTTCCTTAGTTAAGGTTTCGTTAGTTTAGACGTTTAACGTTTTAAACTCGTTTTAACGACAATTGTTGTGAAATTTCCTTAGGTAAACAACGCTCGTGGACGGAGCTTGAATTTGCAACAGACGCTAGGTAAGTTCTCGTGACTTACTATGGCCGATTGGCCTACACCGTACGTCGAAGTTGCGTCGAGGATCATTGGTGAACTGCTTGTTTAAATGTTTTGGTTAGGTAGTTAGGATTAGTTCTTTTATAGGATATGCTTTTATTTTCTCGATGGTATGTATGACATATGTTACTTCATGCACGTAATTGTCCTTGCATCATGATTTTCAATTATGCATAGAAAATGAATTTTCGCACTAAGTTTTCATGAAAAGCGATGTGGCCCGAAAGGGGGCTATTGATTTATTATGTCGGCCAAAAGAGATCTGTCACAATACCACATCGCTTATAACGAAATGAACCTACGAAATCTATTATCTGGTCATCCGAGGTGGGGCTCAGGCACGGTTGTATACGGATGTAAATGTGTACCCTCCCCCCCCCCCCCCCCCCCGTTAGGTGGAGAGGGTTGTCCAATCGCGGGACGTGTCCTCTCCATCTAATAGGCTGAGACCTCGGTGATATTCTGTCTGCGACGTAATGATAAGAAAATGTTGCATGATTTCTGAACTTCATATGCACAGCATGCATCTACATTTACGAAACTTGCTGAGCCTTTAGCTCATGGTTGTCTGTATGGTGTAGGCGATCTAGATACAGGTGAGGACGAGATCCCTCCGCTCGAGGAATGATCAGTTGATGAAAGATAGCCTGTGGGAATGTGCTGGGCAGTCGGTGCGCTTTTGACCCGTGGGGATGTAAGTAAACGTCTTGGGAACATTTCGGGATGTTTATGACTGATGGTGGATTAGATAATATTTGTATAGTTAGAAACATTTTAGGATGCTTGGTTTTTGGATAGTTAATATTTGATGTTTGGATGTGTATTATGGATAGTTCATGAACATATATGTATATAATGTTCATTTTGATGTCTCTGGAAATAGAGAATGTTATTTTTAATGTTTTTGGAAGTTCTGAGTGAATGGTGTGTAAGTACAGGGGGAAAATTGTATGGATTTTGGTTAAGTGTTTGGTCAAAGTCAATCGGTAGATGTGTTAGGTTACTATTGAGCGGTGGATGTGTTTAATTGATGTAAGCAGTAGATTCTGTCGTTTTATGATCGGTAGAAGTTTATATAAGTGTTTGGTCAAAGTCAATCGGTAGATGTGTTAGGTTACTGTTGAGTGGTGGATGTGTTTAATTGATGTAAGCAGTAGATTCTGTCATTTTGTGATCGACAGAAGTTTATATAAGCGTTTGGTCAAAGTCAATCGGTAGATGTGTTAGGTTACTGTTGAGCGGTGGATGTGTTTAATTGATGTAAGCAGTAGATTCTGTCGTTTTGTGATCGGCAGAAGTTTATATAAGTGTTTGGTCAAAGTCAATTGGCAGATGTGTTCGGTTACTGTTGAGCGGTATATGTGAGCGGTAGAAGTGTTGAGCGGTGGATGTGATCAACGGTGGATGTTGCTTGGCAGAAGTTGAGCGGTGGATGTGATCAGCGGTGGATGTTGCTTGGCAGAAGTTGAGCGGTAGATGTGAGCGGTAGAAGTGTACAGTGAATGTGAGCGGTAGAAGTGAACTGTAATATCCGGCTTGTACGGGATTTTATATTATATATAGATTCTGTCATTTTGTGATCGACAGAAGTTTATATAAGTGTTTGGTCAAAGTCAATCGGTAGATGTGTTAGGTTACTGTTGAGCGGTGGATGTGTTTAATTGATGTAAGCAGTAGATTCTGTCATTTTGTGATCGACAGAAGTTTATATAAGTGTTTGGTCAAAGTCAATCGGTAGATGTGTTAGGTTACTGTTGAGCGGTGGATGTGTTTAATTGATGTAAGCAGTAGATTCTGTCATTTTGTGATCGACAGAAGTTTATATAAGTGTTTGGTCAAAGTCAATCGGTAGATGTGTTAGGTTACTGTTGAGCGGTGGATGTGTTTAATTGATGTAAGCAGTAGATTCTGTCATTTTGTGATCGACAGAAGTTTATATAAGTGTTTGGTCAAAGTCAATCGGTAGATGTGTTAGGTTACTGTTGAGCGGTGGATGTGTTTAATTGATGTAAGCAGTAGATTCTGTCATTTTGTGATCGACAGAAGTTTATATAAGTGTTTAAACTCAACTTTTTTCTCTTCTCCTCACTTCTCCTTCTCTTCTCTTCTCCTCACGAACGCCAGAGAGCTCAGGCGACTCCCTCACGGCATTTCAACAATCCAACCTCTGTTTCTCCTCCGTTCGACTTCCATTCTTCGTGTTTTCTCCTCCTCTCGCTACCCTAGGTATGAATCTATGATTTTCGAGCGTTGGTTTCCAATTTTCACGAAGTTTATCGTTAGGGTTTACGTTAAAAATCGAGATTTAGGGTTCGAAATTCATAGAATTGCCGTGAATAAGTAAATATTGAACGTATTGGACGTTATTGGACGAATCTAATTGATTTTGGATAAATGTTCGATTTTGTGAAATTTCGAGAATTAGGGAAAAACTCATAATTTTGATTTGAGTTGCCGAGCGGGGATTGGCTTGTTAATATAGCTCAATGAATTGGATTAAAACTTTAGGAAATTTCTTTAGTTAAGGTTTTGTTAATTTGGACGTTTAGAAGTTTAAATTGTTTTAACATCGACCGTTGTGCTTCGCCTCAGACAAACAATGCTCGGGGACGGAGCTTGAGCTGCAATGGACACGAGGTAAGTTCTCGTGACTTACTCTAGCCGATTGGCCTACACCGTACTTCGATGTCGCGTCGAGGATCTTAGAGTATTGTGTGTTTAAATTGCTTTGGTTGGGTAGCTAGGTTTAAACGTTTTGTAGGTTATTTCCTTTACAGTCTTGATGGTACGCATGCTTGATTGTTTACGTTTATATTAAACTGTTCATGCATCACGTATTTTAACTTGGCATGAAAATGAATTTCCGCACGATATTTTCAGAAAACCAATGTGGCCCAGAAATTGGGGGCTATCGATCTATTGTGCCGGCTGATTAATGGTCTGGCCGATACCACATCTCATGTAATGTAATTAATGAACGTAATCTGTTATCTTGTCACACGAGGTGGGGCTCAGGCACGGCTGTACGTGTTGTAAGCGTGTACCCCCTCCTCTAACCGCACGGGGTAGTCCGACCGCTGGATGGGCCCCCTTCGGTTAGGGGGATGAGATCTCGGTGATATACTATCTGCGGCGCTCTGTATGTTATGCATGATTTCTGAACTCCATATGCACTGCACGCATCTGCATTTACGTAGAATTTACTGAGCCTTTAGCTCATAGTGTGTCTGTATGGTGTAGGTGATATCGAAGCAGGTGAGGACGATGTTCCTCCTCTCGATGTACAGGATGGTTGAAGAAGAACGATTGCGGTGGTGTGCATGAGCAGTCGTCGCGTATGTTGACCCGTGGGGAAAGTGGTTAGGTATTTTGAGAGTTTTGGGTGAATTTTGATTGTACAGTGGATTATGTTATAGTTAGAAACATTTTAGGTTGTTTGGATATGGATAGGGTTAAGTTTTGATGTTTTGAAATGTTTTGGAAACTGATTTGATAAACGTTTGGGTGATTTCAAAAATAGGTGGATTTGTTTAGGTTTTAAACACAACCACGTGAATTGTTTTTACGAACTTAGGTTATGCTTTTAACGTGTTAGAGTTGCTTATTATGGAGTGATTGATGAAGTGGGAAATAGATGAAATTATGAATAAGTTGAGGTTAATGTTATTGTGATGTTTGGTGTGATAAGTGTATATGTACGTAGGAAAAAGGAGGAAGGAAGAAGAAGAAAGGAAAGAAAGGGGAGGCAGAGGGGCTGCCGAACGATCGCCAAGGGGGCGATCGTTCGCCCCTCATTCGGTAGCGCTCTGGAAGAAATTCCAGAGCGCATGCCGAGCGATCGCCAGGCAGCGGCGATTGCTGGGCTGAGATGATCGCCCAGGGGCTATCCGACTGGCGATCGCTCGCCAGTGTGCGATCGCCATGGGGCGATCGATTGCTGGTTTTGGGCGATTGATCGCCCCCTTCATTTTGTGGCGATCTTCCTCTTTTGCCCCGCCTGCTGTTTTGTTTTATTTTCCATTGTTTTAATTAAATGTTTAAGCTCTATTTTAAATTGTTTTGAAGTTTGTTTTATCTGTTTAAAAACGTAGATTTCAATTCTGATTTCAGTTTAAATTCCGCATAGAGTTTATAAAAATAAAAAATAAAAAAAAAAATAGTACAGGAAATTGGGTACAGTTTTAGGGATGTTACATGAACAGTGGAGGTGAGCGGTAGATGTGAACAGGAAAAATTATGGGCTTGGGCCCTCTTTGCCCTCTGTTCAATTGGCTAATTCCTCTTTTGTTTTTCAAGGTTTTATTTAAATGATTTTCTTTTAAATATGTTTCAACAGGTATATTTAATTTAATGATTTAACGAAGGGGATTCACTGTTTAAAAAGAAAAATTTTCACGGGAATTTAACGGTTAAGTTTAAGGGTCGCTACACATTTAGGTTTATAAAAACTTAAATTTGTACAGTAAAATCGGGAATAGTTTAAGGGACATTACAATAAACAATAGTTTTTCCCAATTATTTCATCCTCTAATAATCCTAACTACTCTAACTTAGTGTTTTCTCTTAAATTTTCACTTCTTGACTCCTATACTTAGCATAACTCTAGGATGCATGTGAAACTTCCCTAACCGTCTAATCCAAGGCCTACGTGCGTTTTAGGAAATTCCTGGGTGTTACATTTTTACTTGCAGAAACAGCTATATATCATATAAAAAAATTATTCAACTTTATTCTTTATGCTCAATATATATCATATTTGAGAAGTTAGGCTAAAGTATGAAGAATTAAGGTTAGAAAATCTCAAATTAATTGTGCAACACTTTAGCATGATTTCTCGTTGGATAGTTTTCACAGTAGAGAGTGCATCAATTTATAGACAGTCTTCATATTCTTCGGGCTATGGTCGTTCACCGGTTCCTCCCAACAAAATTAAATCTAATAAACTCAATTCAACTATCTATGATTAAAATGAAATCTAAGAAACTAAATTCAAGATCCAAAATAAATCTAACTATCTAACATACAAACTAAATTCAACTATTCAACATTAAAATAAAATCTAAAAAACTACATTCAGCATCCAAAATAAATCAAATTATCAAACATACAAACTAAATCCAACTATCCAACATTAAAATAAAATCTAAGAAACTAAATTCAACATCCAAAATTAATCTAACTACTTTAAAAATACAAACTAAATAGTAAATCTAACTAAATAATCAATTTCATTCCAAGCAATCAATTACAAACCGTAATTGTACGAATTACAAACTGTAAGTCTATAATTGCAACTATATCAAGTCATTGATGTGTCATCTTCTACAAAATTTCTATCGGTATCAGAATCTGGAAAATAAAAATATTGAAGACATTAATTAATCATTACTCATTAGAAATAAACATGTAAGACAAATAAATATTAGAATGTTCGAATCATCTTCAATAGTCGTGATAGTTCATCGAAATCATCATCAATGTTTTTAGAAATTTTAAATGATTAAATGTTTTAAGCTAACTTTGAGAGCATATAAGAGCTTCAACACTTTGGGGGGTTAGAGAACTACGAAATGCATCAAGAACATGATGTGAACTTAAGATATTAGAGATCTTAGACCCAACACGCAATGCGGAATTCAAAGGGAATAATGTCCTTATTGATTCGAAAGAACAAGAAGAAGGAACTTGACCCCAAACGAAAGTTAGCGATGGAACCGAAGTTATCAGAAAAGTAGTTAGACCCGAACCAAACTCGTTGGTTGAACCTAAGCTATCAAGTTCGATCTTTTCAAGAATACACTTCAAGAAGATCAAGTTCTAATCCAAGAACTTAAGAAGAGAATTATAAAGATCTCACCTCAAAGCAAAAGCTTCATTAAATCAATTCATTCAAAAGTTCCTAAAATCTATTACAAACCTCTCTTAAATAGACAAAGGGATAAATCTAATAAGGTAATAACATAATTAGAAATAATCAAAATATCCTAATTAGACAATAGAAAAGTTTCTAAAAACAAGAAAAAGGAAAATTGTGATTTGGAAAGTGGTGCAAGTGAATGGTGGCCGCGGAAATTATGTTTAAGTAGCGTAAGTCCCAAGTTTAATTCAACTTGTGGGCATAGCCCAATGGTGTAACACTTATAAGAACTTTGAAGTTAAAAAATCTTGGGCTAGAGTAGTGTCATATTGGGTGACCATGTGGGAAATCTTTATTTTTGAGACATCTCTTATGTTTTGGGCTTCGTTCTGGGCTTCTTTTCCAATCCTTGCTTCTTCGTCAACACTTAGTAATATTATGGCCCGTTGCACATCTTGTGATGATTCCTTTTCTTGGACGTCTTTGATTAAAATTTGTAGTCTTTTGTTTATTTTCTTTGATCTTGATCTCGACATTGATCCGCCTATGTTCATCAATGGATTTTGGCTCTCTATTGCTTCTTGATTGTCCTTGGTTACTCCTTAGACTACATCAGAACACGACCACCACAACTAAAAGCAATTTCTTACGCTACCGTAGAAATTGGAATGATCAATATATCTTTCGCAATTGCACTTAAAACTCGATACTTATCCTCTTTTACCAAAATAATATGTCAGCACTATTTGAAAAATTCTCTAATTTCTCATACAAATATTAATCAATCTCTGACATATTACTTTCATCATTTCTCTTAGAAGAATTTCCAAGCCCAAAAAATAAAAAGTACACTGCAGTTGAACGAGCTTGCACCAATGAACTCATTGACTCCTAATACTTTTGTTGACTATGTAACGCCCCCGAACCTGCCCTGGCTCGGTGCGTTACTTGGCTCACACTTACTATGTTTAAAACAGCATTTAAAATAATTTTTGATAACATTTTGACTCGATTTTTGGATTTTTCGAACCCTTGAAAATGGTTGGAAAACGTGAGTAAAATACATTTAAAATACGTCGAAAAAGATCGGGTGAAAATATATTTGAAAAAAATCAACTCCAAAATATCAACAAAAACGTGGGAAATAGTTGAAAACAAACATCGTTTGCTTTACAAAAAATCGAGCAGCATAACATTTAATTTTTATAAACCCTAAAACATCAAAACAATAAAACATCAACCAAAAAGAGTTATAAATTCTCATCATTTCCACAAGTAGAAATCTACAATAAACTACCAAAATACAAATTCCCCCACACACCTCCTGAAGACCATGGTCGAGACGCCCCGACAACTACCCTCACCGATATGCCCTGTGCGTCGCCGACTGCTCTCTAGTCCTGGGCTCCCTCGTCTAGTTCACCTGTATCTCTGTCGTCACCTACACCACAGAACACACACACACGTAAGCTATGCTTAGCAAGTAGGGGATAACAAATATAAACATGTACAATGCACACACAACCCTCACACAACCCTAACACATGCAGTTTCTACTCCCTTCGTTGCATTTCTACTATTTACTCATGCACGTTAATAACGAGACGTTAAACCCTCTAGTGCTCCTCTTGCAAGTTAACGACGAGGCGTTCAACTCCCTAGTGCATGCTCTAGCACGTTAACGACGAGACGTTAAACCCTCTACTGCTCTTCTTGTACCTTAACGACGAGGCGTTTAACTCTCTAGTGCATACTCTAGCACGTTAACAACGAGACGTTAAACCCTCTAGTGCTCCTCTTGCACCTTAACGACGAGGCGTTTAACTCTCTAGTACATACTCTAGCACGTTAACGACGAGACGTTAAACCCTCTAGTGCTCCTCTTGCACCTTAACGACGAGGCGTTTAACTCTCTAGTGCATACTCTAGCACGTTAACGACGAGACGTTAAACCCTCTAGTGCTCCTCTTGCACCTTAACGACGAGGCGTTTAACTCTCTAGTGCATACTCTAGCACGTTAACGACGAGACGTTAAACCCTCTAGTGCTCCTCTTGCACCTTAACGACGAGGCGTTCAACTCCCTAGTACATACTCTAGCACGTTAACGACGAGACGTTAAACCCTCTACTGCTCTTCTTGTACCTTAACGACGAGGCGTTTAACTCTCTAGTGCATACTCTAGCACGTTAACAACGAGACGTTAAACCCTCTAGTGCTCCTCTTGCACCTTAACGACGAGGCGTTTAACTCTCTAGTACATACTCTAGCACGTTAACGACGAGACATTAAACCCTCTAGTGCTCCTCTTGCACCTTAACGATGAGGCGTTTAACTCTCTAGTGCTTTTTGAACGTTAACGACAAGGCGTTAAACCCTCTAGTGCGACTTGCACTTTAACAACGAGGCGTTCTTACACGTTTCATGCTTACCATTCCAATCATGAACAGAACTCATTTTTCGTAGCTTAAAACATAATGCATGACATTCACACAATACTCAAATACAAACAACCAACAACAACCACAAAATAAATCCTTCCGTTCCGTGGTGTAGGCCCGAAGGCAAAACAATTACGACCCACTACTTACCTGATTTCCCGCCACGTACTTACTCTTTTCAGTTACGCCAAAGGCTCAACTCGTTAACCTAGCATAATAAAAGGGAAATCACTTAATAATACTCTAAGAATTCTAAAGAATTGCCTAACTAAAACTCACAACCTAAAACTTTTACCCAAACCAAAACCAAAACTCTCCAAAATCCACATTCTAGCCATCATTTGTGGTGTAGGCCAATCGGCCAAGCACGTGCCAACATACACTTACCTCGCATCCTGAGTACAAGATTAGGCAACTTCCTATTTGATTTGCAAACCTAAAGCATAAGAATCCAACCATTCACATTAATAATAATATCAAAATGCATTCCAAAACTGTTCCAAATTGAAAGAACATATCCAAGTATTTCATTTGAACATCAAATTCAAAATAACCTTAAGCATTGAGCAAACCAAAACTAACCATTATATATAAAATTTTTGGGAATCTCATCAAAGTGGCAAAACTTCAAAATTCGACAACTTTTGTTATACTTATCCAAATTCAAAAATTCCAAAGGCTATGGATTACTTAAGGAGTCTATTTTAACATGCTCAAGTCACATGTCAAAGAAAACCAACTCAATAAACCGAACATTGCAGAATTCTGGAGTACCCTAAATCCCACCAATTTTTAACTATTCATGCTCCATTTTATACTTTTTATCCATTTTATTTCACAAGCTAGCATTATAAACCACTAAATCAACAAACCAGCCAAGGAATAGAGAAAAAGAAGTTAAAATCGTGCATCCCCTTATTGGGTTTACAAAACCCTTCTAAAACTCAAATTTTATCAACCTATAACTCATGAAATTCATAATCCAAACCTAAAATCACTTTACCTTAAAAAGATCTAGAGAAAGTTGAGAAATAGAGGAAGGTTTTGTTGAAGGGTTTTCAACAAAAAGGAGGAAGACAATGCGTGGAAAAAAAAAAACTTCAATTCTGGTTATCCTGTGCATCTAAACACTTAAAAGATAAGTGTGAGTAGTAAAGAAGGTGTCTTCCTTCGATTGGTTGATACACTCTTTACTTTTAGTCAAACATTGTTTCTTCTACGTTAAGTTAAGACAAACAAGGCTTCAATTATCTCAAATTTCCTATTTCTTCATTGACTTTTCAACTCTCTAAACTTTTCCTCTCCATAACTTTCTTCTTCCCTCTTTTCTTTCCAACGTCAGCCATCACCTCTCTACATTTTTTTTCTTTTAGTTTCTTAACTTTTCCAACCCTCTATTCTTATTTTAATAAATTAGTTTGTAGAATAAGGAATTACCTTGTCGAATAATTTCGTTCCTACTATTTAGCTATAAATTCCAACAAACTAGCATCATTTACCAAATGCTGTGAATTAATGTAATATCCGGCCTGTACGGAATTTTATATTATAATATATATTGGCATTTTTATAAATATATCAAATCAAACTCGTTTTACGAAAAAGAAGCTTCATTAGAATCCTAAATATTTATAGGAATTTTAAGGAAATTATGAGATTTTTTGGAGTAGTAACGTTTAATTCCGGGTAATTACGTTTCTTGAAATGTGAAGGACGTTTTAGTAAAACTGGTAAACGGAGTCCGATTTGCGAACGGACAGTTTTGATAAATCCCAAGTAATAAGAATGACTTATTGGTGAAATAAAATTTGGAGAAGCTGAATCGTTAGAAAATTAACGAAACAAAGGACGAAACAAAATAGAAATAAGAGCTAAGGGCATTTTAGTAATTTGTCAAACCAAATTATATTAAACTCAACTTTTTTCTTCTTCTCCCTCACTTCTTCTCCTTCTCTGTTTCACGAAAACGACAGAGAGCTATTTTCTCTCTCGGCCGTTGGCGATTCTCAACATTTCGACCTCCGTTCCTCCTCCAATCGTTCCGTTTTCTTCACGTTTTCTCCTCCAATCAACGCTCTAGGTATGATTCTATAGTTTTAGAGCGTTAAATTCCGAGTTTCGTAGAGCTAAACCAATTAGGGTTCGTTTAGGGTTTTGTTAGAAATCGAGATTTAGGGTTCGAAATCGATAGATTGTTGTAGATTATGAATGTATAGGACGTATTGAACGTTATTGGACGAAGTTAGAGTGATTTGTGAGAAATGTTAAAATTGGAGAATTTTCGAGTTTTTGGGAAAACTCGTTAATTGGAATTTAAACTATCGAGCGTTAATCGTTGTTTAAATACTTCGATTAGTTAGGTTGAGATTTTAAGAAATTCCTTAGGTAAGGTTTTGGTTAAATTTGGACGTTTAGAAGTTTAAACTCGTTTTAAGGATAAACGTTGTGTTTTTGCTTCAGAAAAACAACGCACGTGGACGGAGCTTGAGCTGCTTTGGACACGAGGTAAGTTCTCGTGATCTTCTCTGTCCGATTGGCCTACACCGTACGTTGAGGTCGTCTCGAGGAGTTTCAGAGATGTATAGGCTTAAATTTGTTTTGGTTGGGTAGTTAGGATTAGTTCTGTATAGGTTATGCTTTTAATTGCTTTATTGTCTCGATGGTATAAATCATGTATGTTTACTTTATGTCATATTGAACTGCTCACGCATCACGGGTTTTATAAAGCATGAAAATGAATTTTCGCACGATGTTTTAAAGAAAATGGCGATGTGGCCTAGAGAGGGGCTATTGATCTATTGTGTAGATCGACTTACGGGTCTGTCACAATACTACATCTAACACGTACTCATATAGTTACAGGTCACGCGAGATGGGGCTCAGGCACGGCGTACGTGTTGTAAGCGTGTACCCCCCCCCCCCCCTCTAGCTGGAAAGAGTAGTCCGACCGCTGGATGTGCTCTCTCCGATTAGGGGGAAGAGATCTCGGTGACACCCACAGAGTGAAGTAAAGTAATGAAAATGATGCATGATTAAGAACTCATACGCACAGCATGCATTGCATTTATGAGAGCTTACTGAGATTTTTATCTCATAGGTGTCTGTATGGTGTAGGTGACTACAAGGAAAAAGGTGAGGATGAGATCCCTCCACCTGAAGAGTGATCCAGTTGACGAAGGATGGCTGCAGTGGTGTGCTGGCGCAGTCGACGCTTACCTGACCCGTGGGGACGTATGTATGTATAGATTTTGGGGTTTTTGGGATGATTTTGATTGATGGTTGTATAGATAGAACATTATAGGATGTTTGGATCTGGATAGGTTTATCTATAGACGTTTTCAAATGTTTTGGAAACTGATTTTATAACGGTTTGGGTTATTTCAAAACAGGAGGATTTGTTTAGGTTTTAAACGTATCCATGCAGTTCGTTTTCAGGGAACTGTATTTCGTTTTAAACACGTGTTTTGAGTCGTTGTTTTGGA
Organism: Begonia masoniana; assembly: GCA_022432975.1. Lineage (NCBI taxonomy): Eukaryota > Viridiplantae > Streptophyta > Magnoliopsida > Cucurbitales > Begoniaceae > Begonia > Begonia masoniana. The sequence goes on along the minus strand of CM039512.1, from coordinate 25,268,461 downwards.
TACAGAAATTGAATGAATTAGTGTAGGAATGTATAGTTGAGGAGATGGTTAAGTGATGTTTTAATTGAAATGTTATGCAAGTAGAGAAAGAATAAAGTATGGAAAGGAGTGTGAAGAGAAACAAAAAGGAGAAACAGGGAGGGGCGCTCCCTGGAATTGGATTTCCAGGGAGGGTGGCGAATGATCGCCTAGGGAGGGGATCATTCGCCCCATGGTCGCCGCTCTCTGGAGAAATCCAGAGAGCGTGGCGACTGATCGCCACAAACTGTGGCGATCAGTCGCCACAGGCGATTTGCAACAAGCGACCATTCGCCTGTTGCAATTGCCGATGGGCGATTGATCGCCATGATCAATCGCCCATGCTTTCCCTTTTTGCCCTCCCCTATTATGTTTTAATTTGTTATTTTAATTGTTTTTAAATGGTTTTTAATTTCAATTGATTTAGTATTTGTTTTAAACGACTTACCAAACGAATTTCAATTTCGATTTAAAAGGTTTTAATTCCGCTCACACGAACGAGATTAGTAAAAAAAAATGTACGGTGAATTGGGTACAGTATTATGGTCGTAACAGTTATGGTATCAGAGCCCCCGGGTTTTAAAATCGGTTCTGTAGACTACTCGACTGCACAGCCACTACGTGGACATTTTTCATCAACTGTAAGTATGTTTATAGTTTCATTTGATTTCTGTTTTCTTAGAGTTACGTGTTTTAACCTATATAGGAGTTATAGAACTATGGTGCGTCGAGGAAATGATCGAGATGACCGAGACGATACAATTGATACCCTTAAGGACTTTATTGCCCAGCAATCCCGGCATATGGAGCGGCAGGCTCAGCAAATGGAGAGACAATCTCAGCAGCTGGGTACTCTGATAGACAGAGAGGGCACTAGAGCTCGGGAGGCAGTTATTCTGGGTAACTGTGGGATGGAGAGTGTAACACCCGACTTTAATTAAAAATTTAAAATAACAGATAAATCTATTAAGTATAATCGATGAATGGAATTTTAGTATAATGTAGGTTAGGTTGAAGAATGAGTAAGTAAGGGCATAAGGGTAATTGGCAAATTTGAAAGTGGATAAGGTATTTAAGGCAAAAAGTTTAGAGTAGCCGCCACCACTACTCATTTTCTTTCCCTTCGGTCTTCAGCTCGAACGGCAGAAATCTCTAGGCAATTCTCCTGCCCGATTCTCCTTCAACCTAGGTAAGCCCTCCTTGTTTTCTTGCGATTTTAGTAGTTAGATAGCTGAGGGAGTACAATGTGAGGAGTTTCGAGGAATGTTGTGATTTAGAGTAGGTCCGGGCTGAGCGACTATTGAGAATACCCGAGTTGTGGGGTTTCAAATTTTGTTCCTCAAACTCCTGTTTTGATTCTGTGAAGTTTAGTGAAAGTTTGATATATGTACTATTATGATTTTAGGTGAGCGAGCTTCTGAAGTAGCATTTAGCCGAGCGATTTCCAGGGATCCAGGTAAGTAGAGTTTGTTTGTGCCTTCGGGCCTACATCACAAAACAGTAGGATTTATGTATGTTTTGTATGTTTATTTTCCAGTTGTCATGCATCATGTTTTTTGAAAGATTACGAAAATGAATTTACATGAAACGCATGGTAAGTGTGAGCAGGATGATCAGAACAACTGTTAAGGGGGATTAATCCGCCCCTTAACTGAGAATAGAGGATTGAGGTTTTGGAAAAAGTGATCCACTTCCCAATCCTACAGGGGGATCAGACCAGTTAACTGTTAAGGGAATTAATCCGCCTCTTAATTGAGATCAGAGGATGTATGCTTTGGGGAATGACTGATCCACTTTCCCATCGTACAGAGGGATCAACAGAGAACGAATTTGAATACAACTGAGATGAGAAAGTAGGGACCGCATGTTTAGGGAAATTATTGCTTCATTGATCCAATTCATTCATCGCTCTATTTGCTTAGCATTAGGCTAATAGATGAGTTTTGTGATGTAGGTGAAGAAGTTACTGAAGGTATGTTTACCGACCAACATGAGGAATAGGCTGGTTGGAGGAGCATTTTCAGGCATCGGTTTGGTCATCTGTTGAGGCGGTTTAATCCATGGCTGCAGGTGTTGAGTTGAGGGTAACTAGTTCAGTATAGATGTTTTTCTGAAAATTTTATGACAATAGTGGTTTCAAAGCTTTGAATACATTTTTGAGAATCTTCTGATATTGGTATTCTGTTGGATTTTGAAAACATTGTTTTTACTGAATTTGGGAAGGGCAGTGATTTGGTTTGTTTCTGGATGTTTAGTTTTGTCGTTCTTCCTATCGGAAGGTGCCTTCAGTAAAGTCATTGGATGAGAGAGAGAACATCCGGCTGACGTCATCGGCAGGTGCAAGTCGCAAAACCTATAGTTTTGCTATCGGCAGATGTAGCGTATATTTTAATCTTATCGAAAGGAGTCGTAATGTTGTTGTCGGTAGATGTCGCGTGCTTGTCTATCGGCAGATGGAAATCTATCGGTAGATGAAGTTATGCGACCCATCGAAATCTGGCTAAATCCACGTAGTTTCAAAAAGGAGGAACTCGTGCACATGAGCTGAGAGTTGTACAAGAACACCACAGAAGAAACAACAAAGATTGAGAAACACGGAAAAACCTAACCGGATGCCGACTCACATGGTTGAGCTAAGAGAAACTCCCTGCCTTAAGACTCAAACGGCTCGCACCACCGGATCCAAGGTTCGCCTCACTTCGTGCCGTCGTCTGTGAAGCTGGAGAACCCGAGTGCCCTAGCTCTTATTTTCTCCTATCTTTGTTTCGATATTTTCCATCTCTGGAACCTTTCTGTTTTTACTTATTTCACTTCTTTTAATTACATTAAAAAAAGATATTACTAAAAGAAATGGGGCTTGTGCTTGGGTTACAACAACAATCTCCACCTTGAAAGTCCAATCACCTGCTAACCATCAACAATAGTACATTGAACGCCTACAACTGCTTCGTAGTCGGACCGATGAAGGGCAAGTTAACCAAATAACAAATTCAGCAATGCTGATTGGTATTTGAAAAATTTTGTGCCATGTATGCACGATCGTCCTCGGTAGGTACTC